>VXBX01008695.1:2965856-3118948 GCA_013400415.1 Scytalopus superciliaris | reverse complement strand
TTTTTTTTTTTCCTCCCCAAAAAGCTCATTGAGCAAATTAAACAAACCCTGACCTATTTACGTGTCCAAATGGTATGGGAAATATGGAAAAGGGGAGAAAAAGGTTTGCAGGTGACCCCATATTGCTCACACTCTGTAGTCTCAGGTAGGTGCCAGCATGTGCCACATGGCCTTGTATTGCTGCTATTTTAGGGAATCATTAATTGAAGCATTCAGGCTGACTCCAGGCACTATTGATCTCTCTATTTATAATACTAATCCATTACAGACATGATTTTAATCTGTAGGGGGTTGGGTTTGGTTTGTGGAGTACATTTATCCAGTGGTGTGTGTTGGGAGCCACTGCCATTCCAGGTAGCCTTGCTGGCAAAGCTGCTCCAGAGCTCCCATCTCACACACTTAGAAGATTCTTCAAAGCACTGTTGAGATTCAGATTTTTCTATAATAAGTCTGCTTGAAAAGTGAAATATAACAGGAAATTACAGAAAGCTTCCATAGACATCTTCTAGTTAAATATATAAAAAAGTAACCAAACCCCAAGCCTTTCTTTGCCTGCTCTAAAACAACAGGGTAATACTGAATATTGCATAAATATTGCATACACATTTCAAAGCACAGAAAGGCAGCAAACCACCTTAGCTCTGAGGATCTATTTATGTACAATAATATAACTGAACCAGATGGAATAAAGAAATAAATACATACATATACATACATATATATATATAGGGCAATTTTGTCCCAGTAATCTGCTATAGATTACCAGGCCGTAACCATACCAAAAAAAGATAATGAAATCCTTGTTTTTATAGTGCTCTTGAACTTACTCATGATTCTCTTCTATAAAATCTTGTAATTAATTAAATGNCACTGCCCTGCTGACAGAATTATCAGCCAGATGTATCTGGATGCTTTTAAATTCCAGGAGGTATAAATACATACAAAGGACATTGTGCCATTTCCTACTGCAAGATCTGCTCCTACTGTAAGCCAGGAGGATGAGGATGAGGCTTTTCAAAGCAGCATCTCAGCTACATAATCCTGCAAGAGAGGGAAAGTCTCCACTCTGTTCCTGTTAATGCAGTGAGGTTATGTGCTTCATCACTTCAGAGTCTATTTAGATGTGTAAGTATGAAGCAGAAATTTATTCCTCTTGCTAAAAATCATTCCAAGGGAAAAAAAAAAAAAAAAAAAAAGACTTCTGCTGTGTTAATAGTTTCAGTGAGGCAAGAGCTGTTGATGGGAATATAGGAAAAATGAAATTCAGTAGACTTTTAGAGATGCAAAAGAGAAAAGCTCAATTTACAGAGCAAAGAAATGACACTAAAATTCAGGATTTTTGACCTGTTATCATGAGAGATGTCCAGGTTTTGTTTCCTCTTAAAGGATAGGGGAAAAAAGGGAAGGCATGGCATGAATGCATTCTGACGTGTGCTGTGAAACAACTGAGTTATGATTTACTGATGGAGGTCAGGTCAAGTTGTCTCTGCTTGAATCCCACAGCCTGTTGTGCAGAGCAGGACTTGTGTGTGTCTCCAGATAACCAATTTTAGCAAGATGCAGCATCAGGGATTTAATGTGCACCTCACTCCCTGACGGTCTCATCCAAACCTCTTTAATCCTTCCAGCTTTAGACTAAACGCTGGCTCCATCCAACTCCGTGTCTCCTGCTCCCTGCTGGCCTCTCGTCCCTGCCCACCTGGGCTTTGCTCACTGCTGTGTCCTGCTAAAAAGGACCATTTGCCTTTCGCTGCTCTTTCCTGTGGGCAGCTGCTTCTCATGGCTTGGTTTGACTGATAGAACTGAATAGAAAAAGAATTGCAAATTGCTGCATAAGCACCAGGCTGCTGTGCTAAACCACTCCAGCTCCAGTGACAGAACTATTCTAGGGAAGCTATTAAATTCTGACTTGAAGTTACATCTTAAGCTGTATCTTTATGCAACTGTGTATTTAAAACCCAGTGTCAAGTGATTCTGTTCTGGGGGAGTGACATTTAGGATATTCTCATCCTTACTGAATATTCCTTTCCAATTTCTGTGTGTTGTAAGTATTTGTTTTTCCAACGATGTGTTGAAAAAGATCCAACTGGATAAAGTGCCATAATCTTATGTGCACAAAATATTTTTAAATTCCCTTTTCAAAAAAAACATTGGACTTCTTAAGCTTTCAGAAATATCTTGGTCAAACCCTGAGAGTTCATAGCTTTGCTCAGTCAAGTGCTCCCCTGGGGATCCTTGGGAGTTGCAGCAAAGAGGGGGAGCACAAAGTGTGGCCTGGAGTTTGTGCAGGGCTTTCCAGCCTCCTGGACACTCTCCTGGTCTGCAGCCTGGGAGCCAAACCTGTTTACTCAACTTCCCCCAACTAAAATTTGAGTTTTAGAATTACCTAACTGCTTGGGTAGTTTTATACACATCAAAATGTTTTTTTTATTTCCCACTGCCTTGAAGGCTGTTTTATCCTTCAAGTTGGAAAGCCTCTTATCTAAATGAAACAGCCTTAAATCGTTGGATGTAGTTCATTAAATTCTTGGATAACTAGGAGTCTCTCTGGCACTTAGCAAGTGATATTAGGAAGAGAAGTGCTGATCCACCTTCTAAGTGTACGAAATTGAATTCTGTGCAAGCTGCCGTGGTTTGTACAAGGCACATTTGAAAACAGTTAATAGCTGTTAAACTTCCTCTGCCAGTTTTTACCCTTTGTCAACTCCTATAAATCCAGGTTAACCTCTTTGAACTGAGGAGAGTTAAGTTGGTGAGTTAGTGCAGAATTCCCATTCTCTCTTGATTTCAGTGTGTCATCTGATGCTGGTACTTAGACAAGGGTCAGGTGAGGCTTTGAGGTGGCAAATCTGCTTTGGCTCCTTGCACTTTCCCAAGTGTTTATGCTGTGGAAAAGAGCCCTGGATGGATATCAGGGATACAGTTGTGTTTTTATCTGCAGAGGTGTTCACTGAGTAATGCCTGCTTTTCAAACAGCAACAGCTACTTGTCCCTGTTGGCTTTCCTGTGAATCATGAGAAAAACCTCATAGAAATGGAGAAGTTGAGGGACCAGATTGGGTGTAGTTGTCTAAGTCCTCTGTGTCTGCAGATGTGTAGGCAGAGACTTGCATTTATGAATGAATTTTGGTTCTGTAACACATATGAATAATTTAGATGCCCAGAGTTGCACCAAATCTCTGCATCTGGATTTTGCTTCTTGTAGACTTCATGCCATATAGACTCTTTTCTTTTTGGGATTGTTTCCATCACTTTCTTCTCACAGTGGTTTCTCCTCCTCATCTTGTTCTCACATTGTTTGGCTGCTCACAAGCGTGTAGTACTCAGGGTTTTCATCAGCACTGTTCTCTGAGTTGTGTGTTGTGTTCCTCAAGTTTGATCTCACATTGATCCAGCCACCCTTTTCATATTCCCTTCGTCAATTAGTTCTCAAAGAGTACAAAAAAATCCTCTTAAAATACTGTCCATGGCATCCCTTGAAGAATTCCTCTCTGCAGCTGCTTGCCAAAGACAGTGGTGTTTGGATGTTCATTTTCCAGCAGTGATTGAACATGTTTCCTGTACTTTCACAGGCGGTAAAATTAATCTGTCATAAAACCACCCAAATCCAGTTTCTGCATTTATTCATTGTTTTCTCTCTCCCCTCAGCCAGAAAACATATTTGTAGTTCTTATTCATACTCCTTGTAGATTTTACTTTTTTTTTCTTTTTATTTCAGTAGTCACGTTGTCTTCTAAAACAAGAATCTATTTCTAGTCTCTTTTTTTCTGTGAGATACTTATTTTAAAAGTTAAAGTGTGTACTTAGGGAAAATCACCCTCTCTGGAGTAAATCGGAGCCGACCAACTTGTAAAAAGCAGTCTGAAATAATTAGCTTTGCTTGTATGTTGCTTCCTCCCTCTTAACTTTACCACCCGAAGCAGTGACATGTGCTGTATGACTTGGCCGTGTTTTTTAGGTGGTTTTATGGTTGCAGCCCCATTTCCAGAGGTGGTGAGAGCCCCTTTGGCTCTGTGGGGCCGTTCCCACTGAGCTGCGCTGTCACCGTGAGCCAGGACAACTCCTTCGACATCTGCAGGGAAAGAAGTTCATCTGGCACCAGTTCTCAGTTTTGTCGAGTGTCTGAATGTGTTTCTGCCTCTGAATTATTGTAGCTGATACGTTATAAGATGCAGCAAAGGTTTTGTGACAAGGGGCAGTGCAGGGAAACTCATCCCTGGCCATCAGTGGTTAATTAGATGTGCCATTAAGAGCCTGTAGTAAACTCATGGGCTGATTTGCAGGAGCTGAGTATCAGCAGTCCAAGAAGGAAACAATTATGGCTCTTGTTGCATCATCATTGAAATGGTTTATTTTTCTTTCCTATGCTGTAAATGAGCTTCCTAGAATTAAATACTTAAAGGTAATGGGAACGGTGAGTGTTTACAGTCATTCAAATCACGTAAATTAAAACCTTTAGCATCAAGCGTCCCACGTGACTTTGTAATTGAAAAAAATTATACCAAAACACGTCTTTCAGACAGGTAAGGTAGAACAAAATAGTGCTAGCATGGCAATCCTTTTTTTCCCTTGTTTTTTTGTTGTTTTTTTTCCCCCCCCTCTCCTGATGAGTCTGAGGCGTTGCCGTAACAAACAGCTCGTTAGTCAGATGTTTTCAATTACAGCTCTCGCGTTTCATCTGTTGTGTTTGCAGGGGCTGGGTGCTTGGTGCGTGCACCATTCCAGCCCCGTCTGCATGTACACACTGCCACGGGCTATAAAAAGGAGCTGCATTAAAATGCAAGTGCTTGTGCTCCAGCCCTCCCGGAGCCCTCCAAGGCAGCGTGCTGGGCATTCTCGCAGTGCCTCTCAGATTTTTACAAACGCCGTATAAATGAAGAGCTGGTTGTACCTCAACCTCTGAAGCAACCCTATTAAAATATCTCTACCCAGCGATCCAGAATTGGAAGAACAATGCATACAAGATTTACAGATAAGTGAAAATTAAGCTGCTGTTCCAGCTCTTTCTGCCCTCGGGTCCCTTGCAACCTGCTGTAGAAATAATTTCATTCATAGACCTTTTATAGGTTTTTCAATAGTCTCATACACAGCAAAGAAAATGAGTTAATAAAAGTGGCATGGAAATGGGAGAAGTTTCTTTTCACTGCTATCTCTCCATCTCTTCCTTGAAAACCATGCTGAAGAAAATCTCATAGTATTTTGAGGAAGGCAAAGCAGCGAGGGGAAGTGTGTGTGCTTAAAGATCATTTCTGAAATAATGAGCCATCTGAGCTGATAAAAGCTGGTAAAAAATGCTCATGGGTTAGAAAGCATCTGGAAGAAGACTGTGCATGGTCAGAGCTTCTTGGTGTTTTGCCCATTTGTAATTGTCATATGAATTAAGATTTACACTGTGAGAGGTAAAGTTCTGTTGTGTTGATCACACCTGCATCCAAAAGGACTGACAAACAACACATTTGGTCTGATTTTACTTAAGTGGTTTATACTGTCACTTGTTTTTTTAGAGCACACAGTCTTGCAAACAATTTAAAACTTAAATACCATGAACCTAGGAAAAAAAAAAAAGTCTTGAGAAGTATGAACATTAGCAAGGAGAACTAAACAAATGTTCAGGCTGAATATTTTTTTAATGTTCTGTCCAGGGAGCATGAGAGACCCAGGGTAGCTGGATTTGGATCACTTGAACTATGGGAAAGGTCAGAAAAAGAGGAATGATGAGTTTTAAGCAGGCACATGTTCCCTCTTGCTCAAAAGCTGTACATCATAAAAAAGGAGTAGCTTTGCTGTTCTTCATAACCTGTTCCTGGCAAACTTGATGTATTGATGTTCTTACTTTCAAGCATGGAATTGGATTAAGCTATTTTGGGAAAAGCAACTCTTCTTCTAGAGTAGGTGTTTCATAGAGAAGGTAAATCAGAATTGACTGTTTGATGGATGATGTATGGTATCCTTTCCTGCCTGGTAATGTCTGTGGGAAGAATAGCCCTTGGATTTTAGTTGCATCTGAGGCAGTGGGTGTTGCTGCCCATCCCAGGCAAGGTCTGTCCTAGGAGTCTCTGGGGTGCTTTGGATCTCCTTCTCCAGGCACTGACTTTCTCTAAAGCATTTCTGCCTCCTTTTATTTCATACTGTGTTATACTTCAGAAATATTCCACTGTATTAACTGAGCAGATGGTCAAGTTGAGACCAGTTGAGATTACTGAGAGTATTTTTTAAAGAAACATCCTTGTGTTTTGTACACACTGACTTAGTTTGCACAGAAAGGATGTCTTGATGACTTGGGTGTTTAAACAAGACACGGGCTCTATTTCTGTGCATAGGTAGCTATGGTGATATCATGATAAATTTGGAATCCATTCTGAAACCCTAGAAAGGAGAAGAAATTTCAGAGGAGAAGCATTTTCAAGTATTTTGGTTATATATTGATCTGAGACACTTCTGGGAAATTGGTGAAGGCATTATTTGTATTAAAACCATAATGCAATGTCTATCTTTATTAGGCTAAATGTGTTTCTGGTTTAATGGCAATGAACTTGGTAAGAACAACTTGATATAAATGAACCCATTTAAACATCGAACTTCCTGTGTATTCTGTGTAATGAAAGAAAAGAGTTTGGAGAACACTGTTTTGAATATCTTTGATGTAGTAATTGGAGTTTATTCATTTCACATGACTGTCATTAAGACAGACAGACAAAATCCTGTCGCTGAGTTCTGTAGATGTGATTCCCATGTATGGACATGCTCCTTCGGCAGTGAAAGGGATTGCTGAAAGATAGACTTGATAGTTTTGACTTTGGTCTCAACAAAGGCAGGAGAGAGAGGAGGAAGATGCGTTTCTTTGAAGGATGAGTCTGTCAATCCACTTGATGGGAAGTTCTTAGCCCCTCTACGGTTGCTAAGTGTGACAGAAAGGGGATGTGAACCAGCCTTAAGCTCAGTGTGGGGGCTGATAACAGCGAGTTTAAGCCAGATCACAGAAACGTTTGGCCACACTGGAGCCTTCACAGCTGGTAAAGAGAGGCAAGGCCGGGAGAGCTCTGGCAGGCCTGCTCAAGTCCTTAACCACGGGGGTGAGTGGTGTGATTTTAAGGGTCACTTAGTGTTTATTTATACTGCCCCTAAAACTGCAGCTTTCCTGCTGCTTAAAGTGTTAAGAAATGGCATTTTGCAATCTGGATCAGATATCTGATATACACATGCCGTATATGCATGTATATCCTTTCTTGTTGTTAAACAGTCTGTGATAAGGCATTCTTGGAGATAAGACGTTGTTCTATTTGAAGAAAATCTGTGGGAGTTTTGCCTCTAACGGAGTTACAATGTAAATTCCTATTTTAGAAAGGTTCTTCATTTAATTGAAGCTCAAACTTGAGTGTTTCCTGGAAGACTCTTTGCATATGTAGCTATCTAATTACACTTCTTTCCCCCCCTATGTTCCCTCTCCTGGCATACATAGGCAGCTAGAAAAATATAAATGCACTTTTGAATGTTTGGAAATCTTACTCTGATGAGCAGGAGACTAAGATGAAAGTCTGTAGCCATTTCTATTTCAGCTCTCTCCTGAAGGTATCAGGACATAAATATAACGATTGGGGACTATGGTGTGTAGAGTCTGGGGAATTTTGAAGTACCCTCAGAGCTACAAACAGAAGTCAGAAATCTACAGCAAAATGTATTATTCTGTCCCAACCCTGCTTTGCTGAAAGATTTTGCTTCATTACATACAGTGTTTTGAAGCAAGGGCTATGACGTGTGTTTAGTTCCACAAACAGAAAAAATTGGATTGACAGGAGTCATGAAAACAGTTCCTTTAGGCACTGGAAGGGGCTCTGAGGCCTCCAAGGAGCTTTCTCTTCTCCAGGCTGAGCCACCCCAATTCTCTCAGCCTGTTTCCAGGTGTAGGGTAACATAGTGCACACTGTATGTAGTCTATACATGTAGCGTAGTCTGTAATGACTCCTTTAGATTTATTTTTTTGCATTGTAAATTAATGTCTTCTCCAAAAATTTAATTGCACAACTGTTCTAGCAGCCCAGCTGATTGTTTAGAGATTATCGACTTTGAGAGTGTTCACAGAGAGATGGTGTGTTGTGAGTTTCCAGGGGAAGAAAACCAGGTTTAAAGAGCTGGTGATGCTCTGAAAAGATGTTCTGGCAGTTAATGTGCTGTGCAGAGCACGCGCTAATTGGGATTTCGGGCTTAAGAGCTACACTTTGAAAACACCAAGCACCGTGGAAAGAGGTCCTCACAGGGGTGGTCAGGAGAGCAGCTGAGCTGCCTCTTTAAATTTACCTTATTCTTATGGTTTCCAGCAAAATGCACCAGGAGGAAGTTTTGGAAGTCTGATTGGAATGTATTTTTATCTGTCCGTCTACAGAATCCTGGTTTCTAACAGAAAAACATTATTTTGCATTAGTTCATGAAAGTTGCAGGAACTCCATAAACTTTTCTTTCTTTATTTTCTTTTTTTTTTTTTCAGTTTTCTATTTTCGTTTCAGACTGATTTAAGAGTTATCTTCTTTGATAGTTTTCCCAAGATAGCAGAACTAAATAGGGAAGGTTTTTTTACCAAATGAGCAGATAATCCTCTGACCAACTCTAGCCCCCAATTGACGTGACTAATTTGATTTTTAATAGATTCTAAAGATCTTCAGCTGCCAGTACCATCCTTGTCACCTCCTCTGGATTTGCCTGAGCCCAAGTTCCATCTCTCTCTGGGAATGTCATCCCTTTAGGCACAGAGGGAGGTGTCCCATCCAAGACACTGCCTTTCCTGACCTGCTTCCAGGGCAAGTTTTCAGCTCAGTCCCTGAGCTGGAGCCCCTTCTGGCCCTCAGTGGAAGGGAAGAAACAAGCTGACCCTTAGGCCCTTTGACTGAAAGACTCAAGAAGATGAGAAAACGTCACAATTTTTTGATGTTTATGTCAGAAATGATTGCCCTACTAAGTGACCTTTGATGAGTTATGTGGGTATTGCCAGTATTGCTGTTTATTGGGCATCCCATGGGCATGTTCCCCAACACGGTAGAACTTCAGTAGCTCAGGGGTTCAAAAAATTACTATAACCAATAATAAATAGGTATAATTTTTCTGAATATCTGCCAAAGAGCTCAGTATGTTCATAATAAGTCCCTAGTCTAGCAAAGAGCTTATGCCAAAAACCAGTCTGTCCACTAAGCCAGTATATCAAAAGCAGCTCCAACAGGAGCAGACTTTTAATCTCATTCCTCAAAATGGAATTACCAAAAATCAAAATAATTTGATTTACAGAAAGGAAGCTAAATTTGGTCTTGCTGCTTGGTTTTTTTCTTTCTGTGCTCTGCTATCCTCTCCCCAGGAAAA
The DNA here is from genome assembly GCA_013400415.1 of Scytalopus superciliaris. Classification (NCBI taxonomy): domain Eukaryota; kingdom Metazoa; phylum Chordata; class Aves; order Passeriformes; family Rhinocryptidae; genus Scytalopus; species Scytalopus superciliaris. The sequence goes on along the minus strand of VXBX01008695.1, from coordinate 3,109,604 downwards.
CTCGCTGACATTTTAAAAAGGGCTTTGATTCATCGAGCTTTGATAGTCTTCAAGATGGTGATAAAGGGTGTTTTGCTCGTCTCCTTAGCAGTGTTTGCAGCTAATTGTGGTAATAAAGGCGCAGAGCTGTTCATGTGCAGAGATGACAATGTGCTTTGGGTGTCTAACTTTGAGAACTTCAGGTCTAAGGACTAAATAATATGACCTGGGTCATCAGCTAAGGGCTAAGTTGGTACTGACAGGGGATACCTGACACTCTTAAAGGACAAATACACCTATGGCAGGGGTCATAATAAAGCGTGTGAATCATGTTAGTATCAAAATTACTCCCTTTCACTGAACTTCAAAAATAAAAAATTAAAAAATGTATTAAAAACACGTATAAAAAAACCCCTATTTTAAGTCTGTGGAGCACACAGCAGGTTCCACTGAGAGAGCCCAGGACACAGAGTGTGTGCCCTTTATTGGTAGGTGCTGGGTGATGACAGGATGATGTTCTGCTCTGAGGGGCTGTGTGCTTCAAACTCCGTCAGACAAGTCTGAAACACAACAGAGAAATTCAGCAGTTTAGTCACTCAAACCCAGCAGCCCGAAGAGGGTGGGCTTTCTAATTTCTTGCCTTTAAAACATGGAGAAAAATTCTTTGATTTGGAAAACCAAATTCATACTCGCGTTGCTCGATTTGCCACTTACTCTGCGCTTCTGAAAACCTTCCGGAGCCGGTCCCACATAACTCCTCTTTTGATGATTTTGCTTTGAAAAAGCATCCCATTTCAAAAATGTTTCTTTTTCCAGTCTGTGATGCGTGGCTAACGCGTATCTTAGTCTAACTAGAGGATGATTCATCACTGAGACATCCTATGGTTGACTGTAAATACGAAAGAAAAAGGTTATCTGCTTTCTTCTTTTGTTGGTATGATTGCAGTTCATCATCAGGAGTGAAACTGTGAGCAAGAGGTTCAGCCAGGGAGAGGAAGGGAGGAATGACAATTAGGTGGAGGGGAATGAAACCAGAGGGACGATCCTGCTCAGTTTGAGCTCAGAAAGAATGATGCTGTTCCCAGACAGGCCCTTGAGCAGAGGCATTTATCTGTCTGATTTGGGGTTGAAGCGCGGTACAGAGTAAAAAGCAGACCAGTTCTCCTCTCCCACAGACATAAAACAAAGCTTTGTAACATCCAGCCTGTAAATAAAAGAGAAAGTAACCCGTCTAGTAACACACCATCATGAACTTAGCAACTTCAGGGCATTTCTGTAGCTCCTCTCCCAATTCCTCTGTCTCCTCAGCTCTGGAACACGACTACTATTTTTATATCCCTCGTCTATTTTGCTCTTACGTGAAAGCCTGTGATTAACTTGTTTACCCATGAAACCGTCTTTGTCTTGGAGCACAATCATATTCCTTCTTTACAGAGCCCTTAAATAGGATTATTCTGTCTGTTTGCCTGCAACACTTGCCATCACACCCAGTATTTAAAGAGGCTCAGCATTATATGATAGACAGCCTTGTGCTTTCTTTGCAGTTCATCCATCATCCTTCAGAATGCTTTCCTAAACCTGCTGTTTGGTGAGCATACACTTCACTCCTTTGCTCACAAGCAGATATGATACCAGTCAGGAGATGCTCTTTAGATGAGGTCTTGTTGATACAGGATTTCCTGCAAGATCCATGAAAAATGACCCTTTTTTATCATCTGAAGCTTGTCCTCTTATATTAAGTTTAATTTGTATTGGTTGGCAGAAATGTAGATGCTTGTTCAAAAAGTTATGAGATATTAAGAAGCACCATAAACACCAAACGTGTGCAGGCAATGGGGGGAAGAGACTCATGGGAGAGTGAAATTTAAACTGCAGGATACTTTTGTGTTGGTTTGGAAATAATTTGATCTCTACACAGGATCTCTCTACCCGTGGGGATTCTGTTTGCTGGTCGTTTTTTAGTATTTGTACCAGACTGAAAAATCTTGCCTTTTAGGAGAACTGAGCTCTCAATTATACTGGCCCTTTGCAGGGGTTTGAATCCAGTCACGCAGGGCATCCTTTTATCTGTCTTTGCCTTCATAAATTTCATTGTGAGGTTGAGGACCACGTAGTTTTCTGAGTTTGAAAAACACTGAGTGTGTTTCTTGGAAAAGCTGCAGCCCCGTAGAAATAGAAATGAGCAGAGTCACAAAATAACCTGGAATTTTTACTCATGTTGCCAACGAAGCCCAGGTTCAGGCTACTAATAGGTGATAAAAATCAGTGACTTTATCTTTCCTTCACAGAAATGTTGTGCAGTTGCTTCTGTAGCAAGCACTGGGAGGGGGTGCCAGGGAAGGGGTTGAGTCGCCATCCTTGGAGGGCTTTGCAGTGCCTGGGGATGTGGTTTGGTGGTGGGCTTGGCAGTGCTGGGGGGACAGTTGGACTCCATGGTCTGAAAGGTCTTTTCCAACATTAATGATTCTGTATTGGATATAAAATGGGGGGGGAAGACTAAAAACTAAGTCTAAATGGACTATATCTAGTAATTTAAATAATACGTGACCTTTTGAATATGAAAAAGAAAGAGGAGGTCACTATAATTCCATTTTCCAATTCAAAGAGTTTAACACAGCCATTTCTTAATTCCTTGGGTAAAATTAAGTTCTCATCTTTAGTTTTATCTAAAATCCCTTGAAATCCTGGAGAATCTCTGTGCTGAGGCCAGTAGCCTTTGGCCAGACTGTGTTACTCTGACAAGCAACACAGTTTGCATGTGCTTGACTTTGGAGGCAAAGTAAGTGAAAACAGGAAGGAGCTGGACAGCTCTTGGTCTGTGCAGCACCAACCCAGAGCTCAAAGGCTTGGGGGGATTTATGGCAGTGATTTGCTTTTGATTCCAGGTTAATAACTTGAAATATTTTTATGGGTAATTAACTGGATCAGAAGCAAGTGCCATCATGTTAAAAACACTCAAAACAAGAGAAGTATTTGCAAAAGCAGTCACCTCTGCTGGTGTGAGTATTTGCCAAAGGTTTGTAACAATTTCCTAATATCTTTACGTGCAGGATCCGAAGCTGCGCGAGCTGCTGGATGCTGGGAACGCCGGAGGTCGGCTGGAAAATCGGATGATAACTGTTGTCTATGGTACAGACCTGGTCAATATATCCTACTTGAACCTGGTGGCGTTCCAGGAGGACATAGCAAAGGTAACACACGTTCATCTGGCATATGAAGTTAATGGTTTGAGATGTGGATACATGAGATGGAAGTGGAAATCGCTATGAAATGAACTGCAGTTCTGTTCTAGGCTTGTGCTGCTCGGTTCCCAAGAAGAAATGTGCAACCATTTTTTTCCCCAAGGAGTTTTTATTCAGCAAAGTTCAGGCCCCAGTAGGTGTGCTCATCTTCAGAATGTTGCTTGTGAAGCCCAAATGATCATTGTCAAAATAATGGTACACACAAAATTTTACTCAGATATGCTACCCCACGACTCTCCAAATGCACATATTTCATTAATTATCACCTTTTTATGCCTGTTCTAAGTGTGTGCAGATTATGGATGTAAGAACAGGGTTTGTAAATGGTTTTCTTTTTGAGGTTGGCCTGTATGGGAATCTGCAGCTCTACCTTGTTATTCAGGAGTGTTTATCTTTGTTTTTTCCTTGTTTATCTTTGAACATGTACAGAAACCTCCATGTGTGTAAGTCAGTCTTAGGCATCACATATTGCCTACTGATGGCCCTTGATAAGAATTATGTAGTCAACATCATTACCTTAGCAAAGGGTATTTTTTTCCATGCAGGTATCCAGTTCCTTCATTTCTGTCCAACACACAACATAAAACACAGCTGTGTGTGCCAAGCAAGTTACAAGTGATATTAGCACAGGTTTTGGGGGTTGTTTTTTTTTTATGCTTCTTCACTTTCTTTACAAGAAAGTAATTTTTAATTCTGTTTAATGGAGTGGGAGTTCTTTGCTTTATCTGTTTCAAACTGACCTTCAGAGGCTGATTTCCACTTGCCCTCCTGTGGGTACACTGTGATCCCAGCCTCCAGATAACCATGCACAGCACACACTTCCATACGTGCCTTTTTGCATCCTCCACTTCACTCGACTGTGCTAAAAGGAAGGATTCTCTGTGGCCTGCTGTGATTTAACAGCAGTAAGGAGTTATTTTGTCACCTCACAGGCAACAAAGATTGTTAGACCAGGTGCAAAAAGGTCAGAGTGTGAAAGCCTTCAACTAGGGGGTGATATTTTTGCTTGCCAAGTTTCTATCTCTGCTCATCTTCTTTAGCCAACCTTCAACTTGGCAAACCCACAATTTTCAGTCCTTCTGTGATATGAAAGAATAGAAACAAAATGAGTTTGTGGTGGTCCATGGGCAGCTGAGTGGGAAGTGCTGTCCTCAGACTTGAAATTGCACAGCTATGCACTGCAGGGATGAGTAAGGAGTCTCAACACTGCAGACATGGAAGTGGTTGAAGCAGCTCTTCAAGGGGGGAAAAAAGGAGCTAAGTTTATGATGGGAAAGGAAAAGTTATGCTAAAGCTTTACCAGAAGAAATTGTTAGTCCTTATCAAGGAGCAGGGACAATCACCCAAATCAGAAGCCTAGGGCCTCCTTCTGCACTTTCCTGTCCATCCAGCAGTCAGTGAACCGTAATCTGCTTTCTAAGACAGCACTGAAATGCGTATTTTAGGGCTATTTTCTGTTTGATAATGGACTCTTAAAATAAGGTAGGTAAAATCATGTTTTTGTAAAAGTTTGGCTGCTCTAAATCTTGAGTAACTCCTAAGAGTCCGAGTGTTCCTTTTCCTTTGTAAATGCAGGAGAGCAAGTAATTGAATATTTGATCCAGTGGGCACTGTGGCCTGGGGATGCAGTTTTCAAAGCATTGCAGATTAGCTGTGTTTGCTTTGAGGTCATGTTCAATATCCTGATTGTTTGAATGAAAACAGTTTTGATCACGGTTCAATGCATCTAAAAATTCCTCCTTGTCTAACCTGTTTTCCAACTTGGATGAGCCAGACCACAGAATCTGGTCCTTATTGTCTCCAAGACCCACGTAGTGACTCAGAGACGCTGTAATAAACAAGCACATCAGGCACAAAGCATCCCTTCAGGGAGCTCTGGGAAGGAATGTCAGTACAAGATGTTTTCAATGCCACACAGCAGATTTTGACCCTTCCTCCTTCTGATATGTTCCAGGGAAAGCTAGTGCTAGTGGAAGTCTCTCCCACCTTTCCTTTTCAGTGCATGAATATTTCTTCTTTTGTTAATCCTGCCTTTGTGATACCTTATTTTTCAAGTGGTCTGGCCAGTGTTGACCAGTCCTCCCTTAAGGAGAAAGGCAAAGTGAGCTCTAGTGGTCTTAGTGAGGCAGCTAAAATTATTCAGTTGCAGAGTGTTTTTCCTTTGCAGAGGGCTTTCTTTTCTACTACAAACTCTGTTTGCTGAATCCAGTGGCCAGGTTATGGGAAAATTAGGAAAACATGAGTCCTGGGCTGTTCAGCTTTCCTCGGGTGCAGTAGATAGCTAGAAATGACAGTGTACTGGGACAGGGTTGATTTGGGAGCATCCACACAGTTCTGCAGAAGCCAGGGTAAAGACAGAGGTTTGTTCTCAAGTCCTGTTCTGAGCAGATGCTCTTTTTGTCTGTCTCCATTCCCAGCCTGTCAACCTCTGTCTGCTCTGCAGTCGTTCATTCTCTTCGCAAATCCGGTAGCTTTTTTCTCATTTTGCCCATCTCTTTCCTCTCACTCTCTTTCATGCCTCTCATGCCAACTCTGTTCTTGCTGCAGGGCCAGTCCTGGCCATACAGGCCCCTCTCTAGAGCCCAGGGAAATCTGTTTCTCCTCACTTTGATAAGCTTTGGATAAAATCCATCACTAGGAGCTGATGAATTCCTGCATAAGTAAAACAGTGTCATCAAAGATGATTCACCAGTCACGCTATACTATGCTTTCCAGCATACATCTTTATTTTTCTACCTTTCCCAGAGCTTCATCAGGATAATAAAATGCTGAAGCAAACCATATAAATTCACATTCATTTGATATGGTGTTTTTTTTTAAATAAAATTCTTAAGGAAGGGGAAGCTGTAGAATTTCAGCAGCTTGCTTTGTTAACCTCCCACCAAGAAGAAACGTGCGAGGAACATTGCCTTCACACACAGTCACTTCTCATTTGAAGGAAGTGTTTTCAAGGCTCTGTGCTGTCTTTGCTTCTGAAAAAGGTCTCCTCTCTTCTGTTGTGGTACATATCTTGGTACCCTGATGAATGCAATGGAAGAGAGAAATCACAACACATTTCCAAGCGAACTGCTGCTTAGGGTGCTACCTGCCAAAGCACAGAACAGCTCAACAGCTCCCTAGTAAAGCTCACAGGAATGATACAAAATGAATTAGCATAGCAGGGCATAGCCAAGAGGAGATCAAGTTCAGGAAGCTCTTAGCATGTAGGATGTGACTTGCTTGGAGCTGAATATCAGAAGGCTGAGCTCTTCCTCCACCAAATGTGGTCTGAGCCCGGCTTTGTCGGCACTAGTGCAGTCCTATTTCAAAAAAACTCCGGATTTATCCTTTCCTTTTGTGTTGCATCTGTCCACGAGTCTGCAGCTCCCACAGTGATCCGCAGGCAGTGATAACCTTACTGCTTTAGGCTGTTTTCTTTCTACATAACAATCCCCAGCCCGTGGGATGCTCTCCCCTGAGCGCTGCCTTCTGGAATCGCTGCTGCAGGGAGCATCATTCCCGGAGTTAGAGCATGGGCTTTGCTCTCTGCCCTGCAGCAAATCCAGGGGAACGCAGCCATTTGGTAGCTAAAGCAGCAGGACACATCTTGGCTCACAGCTTGAGCCAAGCCCATCAAAGTCAGTCCCAAGCACCTCCTTTATTCTGCGGGTCTGTGCTGGGGGCTGTTGTTTCCCCTCCTGCTGGGGGTTCACTGGAAAGGTGATGTGGTCCTTGGCAGATTTATCTGTTCTTGGCCTTCTGGCTGTGGCTCTGTGGTGGCTGGAATGAAGACCCTGAAATGGGAGAGACAATGAGCAAGTGTTGCTTGTGGCTTGCAGACTTGTCTCCTGCAGTGTTAGAAATGCCCCAGCCTGCAGGTAGCCCTCAGAATATTTGGGAAGAGCCATGTGATTGCTTTGAAGAGCCAGGAAGAGCTAGGGAAGGAACATGGCAGGACTGTTTATATAAATAATGCATGTGACAGACACATAATAAGTGAGTTCCTTTCACATTCCTGTCAACAAGCATTCGGACAATGCGAAGAGCTGGGCTGTGGGATACCCCTGAAGTGCCCTACTGTTTTCTGCAAAGTATTTCACTTCTAAGCCCAGCAGAACCAGTGAGAGCAAAACAAAGTCTATCAAGATCTGTTAAAAGCCAACGTATTTTCAATTTCCAAATCCTGTTTTGTGTTGCCATTAATCTCTGCAGCCGTTAGTGTCACAGGGAGAAGTTTGAGCTGCTATTATTAGTGCCTAAACAAAGCAGTGTTTACAAGATGAGCCTATTTTGAGCCTGGAAAAATGAGTTGCCAAGAAGAAAAACAGATGCTGCACTTAATATGCTTTCTGTTCCAAGAGTCACAGCAAAGCAGTTGTGTTGCTAGAGGACCAGACTCCTCCTCCTCTGCCTTCTTACACCCCTGACTTCTTCAAATTAGACCTCAGAAGGAAGAACAATTAAAGAAGAAAAATGGAAGTGGTCACGAGAAGGTGGAGGGTAGGACTGTCTCTGCAATACAGAACAGGTCTGTGTCTGAGGGAGGAAGGTTTCTCTGCCAGAAACACCACCAGAGATGTGTTGTCTCAGCTGCTGAGGGCTGAGGTGGTGAGTGGGCTGGACCTCAGGGCATGAGAGCTGGAGGACAGCAAAGGCCATTACAGCACTGGGCATGTGGGTAGCCTTTATATGTTCCTCACTGGGAGCGACTGTGCGAGACCAGTTTCAGGAACCAGATCTGATACCTTCAGGAAAAAAAACTTTGGCACCTAAAAAAAAAATTGGGAAAAAACCCCAAACTTCAGAACCTCTCCTAAATCAATCACCTAGTCATGTGGAAACATGAGGCTTTTTAGGTAAAACAAGCTCATAAGCTCCAAAGTGATGTAGGAATACTTCTTTCGTTGGAAGTCAGTGATACTTCTCATCATTATCCATTTTTGTCAGCATGAAATTCCCTCTCTTCTTTCAGTTTTCCTCAAGGAAAAGAAAAACAAGGAGAAGGGAATACCTCCCAAAGGGTATGCATCTGAGAAAGCTGTGCGGCAGTGGGAATTTTGGATTTGGGCTTTTATGAAAGGAAATGTAATTTTAGTTTCAAAGAAAACTCGGAAAGCTCTGTTAAGTAAAACAGTGTTTGCAAAGGCATTACTTGTTTTCATCCCTTTATTTTAGAGGGGTGAAGCGAAGCTGATCCAAAACCACAGCTGTGATTAAAGAGGTTTGCAATTAAAGGTTGTAAATAAGCCCTGAGTTAGCCAGGAGAAAAGTGCTGAAGCTGTCAATGAAAAGCTGCAGGAGAGACCTGCAAGGGAGGAGAGCAGGGAGAGTCTAAACTTCAGATTATAGTCGTGGATCAGCCATGCTGGGAACCTGGGAAAGGTCAGGGACCTGAGGGAAGCACTTCAGCAATGTGGCTAGAAAAGAGAAACAAGCCAGAAAAGTAAAGAGCAGGAGAGCCATGGGAAGAGCAGAGCCTGCAGGCAGAGATGGGAAGTTTTTCATGAGCAGATGATCAAAGGGCTGGAACACCTCTCCTATGGAGACAGGCTGAGAGAGTTGGAGTTGTTCAGCCTGAAGGAGAGAAGGCTTCAGGTGAGACCTTCTGGCACCTTCCAGTACCTTAAAGGGGCTCTAAGAGACCTGGAGATGGACTTTGGACAAGGGTGTGTAGGGATAGGACAAGGGGGAATGGATTCAACTGACAGAGAGTGGGATTAATTAGATACTAAGAAGAAATTGTTCCCTGTGAGGGTGGGCAGGCCCTGGCACAGGTTGCTCAGGGAAGCTGTGGCTGTCCCATCCCTGGGAGCGTCAAAGGCCAGGTTGGACGGGGCTTGGAGCAACCTGGTGTGTCCCTGCCCATGCCAGGGGGAGATGCTCTTGGAGATCCCTTCCAACCCGAAGCATTCTAGGATTCTGTGACATTTGTGCCCCACAGAAGGGTAGCAATAGGGGAAAATAATGGTGTGAGGGATAGGACTGAAGTGTAAGGATGTACAGTAGGGGAAGGGAGAGCTGTCCCCGTACATCAGAGTACTTTAAAAGTTATTCCTGTATGTTTCTGCCAATTGGAGTTTTCTTAGCTTGTTTTCTTAGGTTGGCTCGTGAGATCTTGGACAGAATCAGTACATTCATTTGTAACAGTCTCCATGTTTTTTGCAGCGTGAGAAAACCGGGCCTCTCAGATGAGGAGGGAAGCTGTAATTGGAAAAATCAAGTTCAGACTTTTAATTAAGCATTTTTTCCCAACAGTATAATTTTCGAAAATATTTTGCGTTGTGTAAGTAAACATGTGAAGCTAAGCCTCACTTACTCACGTTTTCCCTTTGTAGGAATGGTCAGATGAAGTGTTCAGTCTGGCAACGAATTTGCTGGCACAGAACATGTCAAGGGACACGTTTCTGGAAAAAGCGTAAGTGGCCGTCGCGGTTGTGCAGCGGGTGTTGCTCCTCTCCCTGCGTCATTTTCCTCCCTGCTCCTTAGTCACGTTGTCATCTATTGTTTCTGCTTTGATGCCTTGTCACTTCTGTAAACACAGGCCCTCCGTTCTTAGGGTTTTAAAAAGCCTGTTATCTAGAAGTCATTTAAATAGAAATCTTGTTAGGGATTGTTTTGCAAACGACTAAATCGTTGCAGGAAAAACAGAATTAAATGCAGCCTTCCCCCTTGTATACCAAAGTTTTAGCTTCACCGTGGCCTGAAGCTCTCCATTTAAAATGCAAGAATATTCTGGACAGACTCGATTCTGGTTTATTTTCCTTTTTTTCTGCTATTGATTAAAAGTATGAGAAATGCCAGAAGGCCATTTTCCTCAGTCCGGTCCCTCTGGTTTCCGTGTGATGCAGAGGGAGGCTGGGAGTCCATCCATCCGGATTGCTTGGCAGGGCGGGCAGATTCCGAGCTGCTCTCGGCGAAGCAGAAAAGCTGTTTGTGGGAGTGTTTGGGGCGAAACACAGGTCTAAAAGGGAAGAGAACTACAACTGAGGTTAGCGGTTCTCAGCTGAGAAGTGATAAGTGCAGGGGCTGAGGGAGTTTTGTGTTAAGTGATGGCTTTGGGAACAGCTTGGCAAAGCTCATGGTGCTGAGGTGGGGGACTCGCTGCCCCTTTGGGGCTCTAAAGGAGGAGCTGCCCCTCCCTAGCCTGTGAGTTGGCTGGTTAAAGTCAGCTTAGTGTCTCCCCCAAACACCTTTTGGTTTCTGCTTGCAGGCAGAGGCTTGGTGCAGTTAAACACTGTACTGGGGTTTAGCTTCCTGAAACTGCCTCCATCCAAAAATCAAGTTAACTCATCCTTTTCCCAGACTTTCTAAGGCTGTGCAGGGGTAATTTCATGAGATGCACCCGTAGTTAGAATGTTCCCAACTGCTTAACTTCAGTCCCATGCATTTATTCATAGATGCCAGTTTTGGAAGGAGGGATGGGTGGGTGGGTGTGTGGGGGTGTGGGTGTGTGTGTTTTTCCTTCTCAGTGTTTGCTGTGGTGCAGCTGAAGTCAGAAGAAATTCTTGGGGAAACTTTGAAGGCTGGTTGTTGCTGGAACTACAGTTTTGTGTCTCATAACACTGTGTCAGACAGTGGTACATTAGGCAAACCAAATATAAATGGATGGAAACACTGAACGTTTCCTTTTGGCTCTGCTTGTTGACAATGGCGAACGTGTTAATCTGAGCAGGTGACTTCCTTCAGCTCCATAGGTTGTAGATTGTGGGTGCATTTTGAGAGTGATTTGATACTATTTCCCTGCCTCTTACCACTGAAATCCCCAGGTGGCCAGTGGGCTCTGCTGGCAGGTAAGCAGTGGGAGTGATTCAAGGACTGTGTCTGTACTCAGTGGGCCTTTTCCTATCCAGTCCAGAGGAGGAACACGTTATCCCGCAGTACAGTAGAGCCAGTCTGATTTGGAGCTATTTTTTGGCAGCTGTTCAAGCAATATTAATTAAAGATGAAGTCACTGGACACATTGCATAGATTCAGTAGCAGGCAAGCATGGCATTCCTGTGTCTTTTTCCACTAATTAATAAATCACTTGGAAACCGTAAGGTTTCCCAGGTCCTCTGCACAGATGCCAAATCAGTCACTTAAGAAATCTGTGACTTTGAAGATTAAATTACATCCCCATTATAATTATTGTACTAAGCAAAAGGTTGGTTGCAGTCCTATCACAACCCTTTTATTGAAATAGGAAAGCAAATTGCATTAGAGCAGAATTAAGTTTTCTTTTATTTATGGCATTCAGTCCCTCGAAGCGTTGGAGGCACAGAAATAAACAGTTTGAGCAGCTCTCCTGTGCTTTGGTCAGAAGAGAAAAATAGGGTTAATTGGAGAGGAGGAGTGGTTAATAAAACCTGCCATTTGGGTTATAATGAATTTTTTTCTGCCCTAACTGCTGTGATTTTTTTTGTTTTTAATCTAGCCCAGTACTGGGAAATGGGGCAGAGAGAATAATATTTTTGTTTGGTGACACAGTAGCACGAAACACTTCAGTTTCCAGAAGATGCCCGTGGGGAGTCAAGGATTTGTGCAAATGTTGCTGTCCTAGTTGAGGGTATTAGCACACACTTTGTTTTTGAAGTGCTTGCCAGTGGTATTTTCTGTTGTGAAGGAAAGGAAAGTTTATTGAAACCATACAGTTTCTTCTTCTTTTGGTTGGACCAGTGGGTAAAGTGAAAAAGTGGGGTTTTGTAACACACACACACGAAAATCCTCTTAAATATTGAAGTGTTGCCACATTTTTCACCAGATCATGTTACTGCAAAAAACTCATTTATGGTTTTAATTCTATTCAAGAGAGATGAAACACTCAAAAAGCTGTGCTCTTCAGAGGCTGCTGGTAGTGCAGTAGTCCTTGCATCAGAAAGGGGTTGTAGGCCCCCACTGCTTCTCATTGATCTCACTGGGTGACTCCTGTTTCAACCGACTCAAAGCCTACTGGAAAATTTGGGCAAAGATAGATCCATCCTCATCCTGCCACCTTAATGAGATGGGAGAGAAGGACAAGGGTTTTCTTCATTATTAAAGTCGCAGCAGGTTTTCATATTGGGCAAAAGAGCCAAGTGGAACTTGCCACATGGACAGAGCACTGGCACTGAGCTGGAGGGTTGCTGGAGAGGCTCTGCAAAGTGCTGTAAAACTGAACTGGGGTGCTTTTCTCTCCGCAGCTACACAAAACTGAAGCTGCAGGTGACTCCAGAGGGGCGCATTCCTCTGAAGAAGTAAGTGCTGTTTCCCTTCCTTAACATGACCTCTGAGTGTGAATACATGTTTGGGATGGGCATGTGACCCCTGTGTCTACAATAATAACAACGTTTCATCTGTTTATGACACATATCACAGCGAAGAGTGGCCAGTGATACTCAGGATGTCTCTGCTCAAATCCCCTTTGGGCATAGATTGCCCTTGGGATCTTGAGCAAGACATTCCACTTCCCTGCCCTTGTTCATTCCACTTGTGAAAATAAAAAAGAAACCATAATTTCTTTACCTCAGATACACGTCATGAGGATAAATAGATTGAAATTGCATGTCACTGGGGTAATGCAAAGAGAGCTGGGGTGGCTTTCTCAAATAACTGTCTGCTGCCATAGGGGCTGGTGCAGGGTAGAGTTAAACTCACCTCTGTTACTGAGCAGCCAGCAAGTGGAAATAAAGAGCTAAAGATGCGATGGACTGGTGAGAGATACTCGGTCTTTAAGCTACATGGGCTGTCAAGGCATGTCTTTAAGCCAATTCTCTCTGTTTTGTCTTCACTTTGCAGCATATACCGCTTGTTTTCCTCTGACAGAAAACGGGTGGAGACAGCGTTAGAAGCCTGTAATCTTCCATCTTCCAGGGTGAGCATCTGCATTTATTCAGATAAGCATTGCTTTTTTGGTGGTGTTTGCTGTCTGTTGACAGTCTGTTCAAGGCTGGTCGAGCTGTGCTGGGTAGATCCTCAGCAGCGGGTCTGCCTTTCCCATCTGCAAATCTGAGTACCTTTGATTTGAAGTTGGGCAGGGACCAGGAGCTCCTGGGAGAGGTGTGAATGGATTCAGAGAAGGGGCAGAGGTTGTGTGACCTGTCCTGGAGAAATCCTGTGAGATTATTTTACGAGTCAGTGACTGTTGCACAGTGTTGAAGGCATGGTTTCGGAGCAGTGTTAGCTCGAGGGGTAGCTAATGGTGTAATCTGTAGCTTTGGGATAAGTGACAGGCCAGACTCCTGGAGCACATCTAAAAGGTGCGTGAAGTTAAGTGTTGAAATGCTCCATTGTGAAAGCTGTTAGTGCTGTGGGGATGCAGCCATTGTATCCTGCCAATCCAGGAGCACTCTGCAGCCCAGAGCATTTGCAGGATGGCCCCTTTTGTTTTTTTTTCAAAAGGAATGAGCTGGGGCAGGTGATTCCAGTTTAGTCACAGAATCACAGAAGGGATGAGGTTAGAAAGGACCACAGTGGGTCATCTGGTCCTGTGCCTCCCTGTTCAAGCAGGGTTTTCCTCCAGGCAGCTTCATGCAGGATAATTGCTATGTTCAGAGGTCCAAGAGGTGGGGCAGAACTGGTCTGGAGCAGAGGAGAACCTGCATCTCCTCATCCCTTGCTCTCGTACAAAGCTCTGTGCTGTGATGTGTCCTTGGCATTTGCTTTCCCAGTGGTTAAATAAAGCCAGTTCCTCCAGCTCCAAAAGAACAATGGAGCAAAATCTTCATGAGCCAAACCTGATACCCCTTACAATGAGACCTTCCTTCATACATCTGGGACCTTAATTCTGTAAAATTCCAAGGAATGTTTGTAAAGTAGGTATAAAAGATTAGAATCATCTTCTCTAAAGTTAGGTTGTGAGGTTAGAAACGCAGAAGGGGTAATTTTAAAGATGGGTTTTCATTTAATTGTTCGCAAACGAGAGATATGAGATATGCAAAAAATCCTCTGAGGTGCTGCTTTTAAATCAGTTATTACTTCTGTTTATTGCATATCTCTGAAAAGAAAATCTAAATATCACTGGAGGCCTTGAAAGAAACTGCAGCCTTTTTCTGCTGTTTATTTAAGTAGTGCCAATTTTATGTACACATTGCCGGATACTCGTTGCTGGGATACCGTCTCAAAAATTATTCATAGTATAAAGTAGATCTTTTCTTTGGTTGGGACAAAAGAGAAATGCTCTGCATGCACCAAAGAAAACTATGTTGATCATCTTTGAAAAATATTGTAGAAGTGTGAAACTGAATCTGATGGAGGTAGTGGAATAGAAGAAAATCAGAACTTCAACTCTTTTCCTTTGTGTTCCTGTTTATTTGAACAAGTTCTTAGCTTTGACTTCCAGCTTTTCTGCCTTGTTGTAATATTACCATAAAGGCTTGGAAGAGCTGTGGACTCCAGCAGCATGCAAATGGGGATATCAGGGAGTTTTGCTCAGCAAAATAACACCACACTATTCAGAGAATACATGAAAGCCTCTCACGGACATTAGCAGCTTGGGCTCTTTGGTTTTTCATGTTCATGCCCTGTGAAGATCCCTCTACAGATTTTCTCCCAGTGTTTCCATACCTCTCATTGTTCTAGGAGCATATGGAGCTCGTTAGCCATGAGTTTCACGTGATGCTTTGCTGCACCTCTTGGAATTTTGGAATGAATTTTGGCTATTCCTAGCTTTAAGTGTGGGACAGTCCCTCATCTATCCTGTGCAGTGACCTGAGCACTGCAGGGGCACAGTGTCCCTGCATGGACTCGTGTGGCAGGGCACACGTCACCATCCACCAGCATCACTCCTTTGGGAATTCCCTGGGGGTGTGCTTACCAGGAGACCTCGCCAGACAATGTGTAGGCACCGCGTTTGGTGTGAGAGGAGGGAGAGTTCTCATTGCCTGGGTAGTTGTTTTCATCCCGGTGTTGAAGAACAGCACCAGAGGGGCTCCCCAGAAGTGCTGGAAATAAACCCTTGGTTTCATACTTAAGGACCTCAGGAAGGGATGGATTCTCTGCGGGGCTGAGCACTCCAGCCCCGATTCGGCTGAGCAGCAGAGCGTGACCACAGTGGGGTGACCCCTCGGCTCATGTCAAACACATTTTCAAAGCCTGGCATTATTTGTTTCTCTGTTTCTGGCTTGGAACTGACCTGTGTAGAGTCTTGCAGGACCAAGGCCCGTGTAATCTGATTTTTAGCAGCATTCATTATCCAGCAGATCCGAAAGCAGAGGAATGTTTAAATAAATGTTCAAACAAAGCTTTAAAATACACCAGTGAATTTTTTAGTTTGGCATCTGATTCCCCCAGGATGTTTTTTTGAAATCTTGGCTACTTTTTGGGAAGGGGGATTGCTTCTTGTTATTGTTGGGTATTTTTATTTGTTTTGGTTAAAAGTGCCTTAAATAGAATTTGAGGAGCTTTATTTTAGCTGCCTTTTTGGCTGTGAAGACTGATTTCTACCTCCCAGTTAATGCAGAGGTTCACAATGAAGCACCAGTGAGCTTGACTGTTAAAATGAAGTAACCAGCCACTGAGTCCTGTCTGTGCAAATAATCTGAATTACCTCTCATGCTGCCAAACATGTAACAGACTGGATACAGATGTTATAAAAGCGGGCAGGTTACCAGACAAATCATAAATCAACAGTGCTTGAAATTAGGAGAGAGTTTTAATCACGGAATAAAATTGAATGCCGATATTAAGCAAAGCTGGAAACGAGGGTTGCTCTCATGTGGTACCGAAAGTTTTTGTGCTCTGCTCATTGGTCTCGAAAAAGAGATGAGCACATAAGGTGTGTGGGTGGTTCTGCTGAAGTGTGGATGGCTCAGACCAGGCTGAGGAAGGGGCCAGCGTATTTTAATCCCTCTCGGCAGCCCGGCTTTTGGAATCCAAATATAGTTGTCTGAGGTTGTGCCTGGGGTGGCAAATGCTTGCATTGAGGCTTTCATCTGCCTTCCAGGTATTGGTGTTTTGTAGCTCACTGATTATGTTACCAGTAGGAAAGAGTTATTAAAGGGTTCTGTACTTATGCCTGAAGACTTGTGCTGGGTTTCCTCTTTGTAGTTGGCATTTGGAGATATGGGGAGGGAAACTGAGGGATATTTTCTTAATTGGAACTGAGTGGCAAATCAAAGCCTGGATCACAGGTTGTTGGCAGAGACCCACATTTGTTCAGCTGTGCACCTTCAAATCCCCTGTAAAGGAAAACATATAGAAGGTCAATGGAAGACTGTAGTTCTGTGGTAATTAGAGAATCAATGTTTAAAATTCCCTGGCTGAGGGGTTACAGGCAGAGAGAACAGGGGAGAGCAGGGTGCCAGCTTTAACAAGAAAATGCACAGGCTTTGGGAATCCGGGCCTTTAGGAAAACACAGGTCTCAGCAGTCCAGCTCTCAGCCCAAAGCACTGCAGCTCACGTTCATTAGTGCCGTGAGTGCAGGTTCACACACAGCTCAGTGTCTGAAAGGAGTAATTTCCATCCTCTGACTTCAGGTTTCCGACACCCCCGTCCCCCCTTGCACATGTTTAGGGGTTGTGCCCTGGGTGAGTTATGGTAAAATACACAGGGGGGGTTTGGCTGGGCGTGTTTTGAAGGAGTTCACCCTTCAGCCATTTACAGTCTGCCAGGATAGGGAAGCCTGATGGCTGGGGGGTGATCCTGGAATGCCGGAGCCTGGAGGTGGCATCCAGGCCGAGCGTGAGCTGGGTCAGGCTCAGCCTGCACTCGAGGCCAGAAGCACTGAGGGATGGCCACAGCACAAACCCTCTGGAGCCTCTGCGGGTTTCGCACATGAAAGGAGACAAAGCGACGCCTGTGCCATTCATTTATTTATTTAACCTAAAGCAGGAAAAATTGAGAGAAGTTTCCTTCCGCCTGACAAAGGCTTGAATCGGTGCTTCCCGTTCCCCTGGCAACAGTGTCAAACAGGCAGAGTAAATAAAAGCACTGGTTGCCCCGAGAGCGGCTTTGCCTCTGAGGCAGCCGGGCTCCGGGGGGGTTACAGCAGGCAGCTTTGTGTCCTCCTCCAGCCCATCCCATTTGGGCATCATTTTGGAGCTGTGCAGAGGCACCATGTGGGCCCGTGGTGCTCTCAGAGACTACATGTCATAGCTTTGGGCTAAGGAGCTCAAGCTTCATGTGAAGGACTTACCAAGTCCAGTAATTCTCTCCAGTTAAGAAGAATAATTAATTTTTTTCAGGGAAAAATACAATGAGGATGGTGAAAGTGTCATCTAGAAGCAGGACTAAATTTAAATGGTTCTAAATTTTAGAAAATGGAAGAAAAAAACGCTGATATGTCAGAGAACATTTTTATTGATTCCCATAAAAGAAATCTAACTGCAGATGTGTTACACTGAGAGTTCAGGACAAAGATGTATGGAAAAGCTATGCTGTGTGAGACTTGCCCAGAACTGTGGTATGTCGAACATGTGTATTAGTGATGACTCAGTGACCTGGTGTGTTCCCCAGTTCTGAAACCTTCGGAAAGGTGAGTGATGTCCCCTGTCAGGCTGCTGCTTTCCCTGCTGAAGCACCACTGCCCAGCCACCTCACTCTTCACTGGCGCTGATTATGGTTGTCTGTGCCATAGATAAGGGCTTAGATGGGGAGCTGTCCCTTCCTCCTTCACAGGTGCTCAGACACAGAGATAACTGTGCCTTACGGAAACTCATAGATGTGTTTGTATGTTTTTTAAAAATGTGTTCTTTAAGCTGCTCTGTTATTCAGGCGAGTTTATTATTCTGCAGAATGTGGGCTCCTTTTGATTTCTGTCTCGCAACCTAGAGAAGCCAAATAGTGAGTGATCTGTTTACAAAGACTGTATAAAAGTGCTGTGTCTCTCTTTCACTATTTTTCCCCCCCATTTCACAGAATGATTCAATCCCTCAAGACGACTTCACGCCAGAAGTGTACAGAGTGTTCTTAAACAACCTCTGCCCTCGGCCTGAGATCGACCACATCTTTTCTGAGTTGTAAGAAAAGACTCTCCATTATTTATTTGTTTGTTTATTTTCTCCATTCACACATTTTCTGGGCTGGGGATGGTAAAATAGATTATTTAGACTGTGGCAGCACGTGGTGCTTGCCAGTAACAGATCTAATTGTCAAGCAGGGCTGTTACTTAACCTTGGGTTCCTTCTCTCCTAAACTTTTGCCTGGATTTCTAACAGCTGAAGTTTTAAAGGAGTTTGTTCCTAGAGGAGCAGAACTAATGGGTCTTGGTTTTCTTTGCATGGATCAGGATAGTTCAGGCTTCCAAGAAAGTAAAGGAAGAAGAGTAATAAGCAGTAACAGCGTGCAATAGGCACAAGAATTTGTATAATCACCCCCAAAAGCTTAATTAGGAGTGGCAAAAAAATTGCAGTAACTTTTAGGATTTGTGTATCGTGAATTCACACCGTGAAATTAAATTAGCAGCTGGTTACAGCTGATTTCATACATTCTGGTACAAGCTCTGTAACTCGTGGTGCTTCCACCCCTTGCAGCAATTCGTGCACTTCCCAGTTTCAGCAGAGCCTGATCAATGGAGCCAAAACATGAGAGAAAAGCAATTTCCAAAACACATCCCAAGACCACCAAAGCAATTAGTGAATGTGTTTTTGCAAGACTGCTGTCCTCACATTCTGCTTTTGGGCTGGTTTTCTCTACAGCTGAGGTTTCAGAGGAACACAGCCTTGTCCTAGTTTGCTCCTGCTGAACCCAGGGCAGGCTCTCCATTCCTGTCTGGCAGAGCACAAATAGGCCAGTCCTGGGTGCTGTAGACAACCCCGGGCACATCACCTGGCTTGGAGGCTTCCCGGGCCTCCCCCTGGGTACAACCTGTACCCAGCTCTGCTCTTTTACTGACTCTCTAAACAGGCATCTTTTATTTGGTTTGCCAAGTGCCTCACTATTTTCAGGTTAGTAATAAAAAAGACCCAAGCAAATAGTGGAATAATGAAGTCAGGGCTGCTGTTACTCAGCATTAAACCCAAATAGTTGGGCCAGGAAGGCCAGCAGAGTGTTTTGTAGCAAGCTTGGGATTGAATTCCATGTTGTTTTCTCTTTCACTTTTTTTAATAGGTTAATTTCAGGAATTCAGAGGAAGGAAAGGCTTTTAGCATTGTTCTAAGTCTTCCACTGATGTCAGTGATGCTAAAGGTTTTTAAAGACCTTCCTCCTAGAAGTTTGATGGAGGATCTCTGCTGTTACACACTGGCAAAATAAATTAGCCCAGAGACACACAGTAGGATGATGTTTTTGTTGTTTGATAGTTTGAATCTTGTTTTGGTTTCCCTGGGAAGTGTCAGAACATTGAACAAGATTTCAAGGAAATGCATTTTAATGACTTTGCCATTGCTTTAATGTTTCTCCAGCGGTGCCAAGAGCAAACCATACCTTACTGTTGATCAGATGATGGACTTCATAAATTTGAAGCAGCGTGACCCACGATTAAACGAAATCCTTTATCCACCCCTGAAACAAGAACAAGTTCAGGTGCTGATTGAGAAGTACGAACCCAACAGCAATCTAGCAAAGAAAGGTCAGTGGTTTTTACACTGTTGCTGTACTTGGTTTCTGATTTCAAACAGTAACCCAGTTACCTTGCAGTGCATGCTAAAGGTATTTGGTTCAAACTCAAATTGTGTTTCCAGCCTTTTGGATCACACAAGCCTGGGAGACACCACATGGTGTGTTTTGAGGTGTGTTTGGTTGGGTTCGGTTTAGGAAGGATGGGGCTGGTTTCAGGATTTGTTTTTTGGTGAGTGTAATTGATAGGACAGTTGCTCTGTTACATGAACTTCAGCAGAAACCTTATTGCCACAGTGACTGTTTACCAGCATCTGAAATGTAAAAGGTAAAGAAAAAACTAAGAGCGTGATAATTCCATCATTGAATAATACCATGAAGTCTAGCCCTGTGCTTTTGGATGCAGTGATATACAAAGTAAGATGTGAGATCAGCTCAGTGTATTTCGTGCTATAATTCCCTCTTGAACATCTCAGGTGTTGTCAGGGCTTAACTGGGCATTTTGCCAAAACCAGTGAGAACTCCTGCTCAAATCTCTCTGCAGGTTTTTGCTACCACCACAAGTCTTAAAATAGCCTTCAGTTTGTGTCTGCATCCTCTTTTACTCCAATCCACATACCCTAATGGTTACCCCAGCTTTTAATGTGTTTTCACCTTACAAATTCTAGGGGCATGGGAATTTCCTGCAGAACAGGTCTAATATGAAAAAAATGGTTTGCTCCAGAGACTGTGGATCTGGAGGCCACACAGAGGCATCTTTCCCAAAAGTCCAGAGGTTAACTGAAGGCCCTCCTGCCTCTCTCCCTGGAAGCTTTCTGACCTTGACATCTTCCTGAAGGAAACTTGGAGCTCTCCATGCCACTGTCAATGTAGCCTCTCAGGCACTTTTAATTTTTCTTGTAAGGCATCTTATTTTTTCTAGTGCAGTTAAATTTAGAGTTCCCATAGGTTTTTCTGGAGGGTTAAATCCTTCATTTTCATATTTATGTGAACTGCCTTTTGACGTCAGTAGGAGTACGAGTAAAGGAAAACACATTGTGACCTCTTTTCTCATCTGTGCAAATAGTAGAATAGTCCTCTGTGCTTACCTGATTTCACATCAGCCACAGGAAAGTCTGTTACCTAAAAGATCATTCTTCTAACCCAAATATTGGCACGTCATACAAACCAAACAAAGGATTTATTTGAAGGAGGTGTGCTAGCAGAACACCAGAGTCAAAATGGAATCACCTTCTGACCAGAAATGAGGAGGAAGCATGAAGCAAAGCTCAGGAGGAAGGGTGCTCTGGTGGTGTTTGCATGAAGCAAAGCTCAGGAGGAAGGGGGCTGTGGTGGTGGTTGCATGAAATAAACCTCAGGGTGCTGTGGTGGTGTTTGCACCCTCCATGCAGGCTTTGTGGGAAACCTCTAGCTTGGCCCTGTTTACCTTGGTGCACACATTTGGTGAAGGCACTTGCCATTCTGTGGGTACTTCTCATATTGCTCTTACAGAATCAGTTCTTGCTGAAAATGCTGACTGTAAGAAGGGAAAGGCAGCTCAGAGAGAGTTAATTCCTTTTGTGGGATTGTGGGAGTTTTTTCCCCTCTTCAGACCCGTGCACCGAGGTCCAGCTGGCACAGCCTGGGAGCCACCTCAGTGCTGAAGATGCCACCTCATGTAACACCCTGTCTGGCAGCTGAGCTGTAGCAATTGGCACATGCTCCAGTGCAAATCCCAAGCTTACTGAGTTAAAATGACAGGAATTGGCTAATCAGGAATGACATGGGGACACAATATTTTCTGTACATCTGCTCTGAGTTGGGAATGCAATTCACTGTATATTAAATGAAGTGTAGGTGTGCACTCAGTCCTACACTCTTAGAATAATTGCCAAAAATGCTTCATGTCTGTAAAATGTCACCAAAATGTAACTGGATATTTAAAATAATTGTCTAACCTTTTAATATGGTATTCTGTGGAAGGGATTGCCACTCAGGCTTTCTGCTGTCAGAAGGGACAATTCCCAAGGCTGTTGAAGTGAGATTGCCAGGCAGTTCTTGGCCAGAACCCTGAGCATGGGTACCTGGGCAACTTGTGAGAGTGTGATGGCTGTGCTTCTTAGCAAATAAAATTTTATGCATGGAAAAGTTCTTCTAAATAAAATCAGGGATTTTTCCTTAAGGACAGAATTCCAAATTCATAAAATGGAAACTCTGCACCTGATTCCCTGTTCCCAACACCCTCTTTGGACAGTGCTAGACATTCACTCGTCTGATGATTGTTCCTTCCAATTTCCTGAGTTCATTATCTGTGCACAGCCACTGTACAACAGTATTCTCTTTTAATTATTCTCTCATAGCTAATTAAATGAATTTCTCTCAGCTTTCACAGCACTATTCAAGTGCTTTTGACATCTCATCATTTCCCCGATCCCCGCTGTAGCCCTTTTGTTGTACCTGTTGCTTCTCAACTGCAATATTTTGAACACAGCAAGCAGGAGCTGTCCATAACATTTTAACCTCTCTCAGCTGGCTCCTCGGGTACCTGGTAAAGTCAGCTGCAGAGTCCTGAGTCAAAAGGCTGCCCGTGCTCCTGCTCGTCACTGACGTATTTTTAGGTGTGTTTATTGCTGGGATACAAATGAGCTTTTGCAGAATCAGCAGATGCATGAGCTTGACATCTGCACAGGTTAAGCATCTGGAGGAGTATTTTACTGTGGTTGAGGCAAGCTGCTGTGATTAGTGCTTCGTGTCGTACGGCAGAGGGGATGAATTCCCCGTGCATGGCGTGTTTCCTTATCAGGTGGAAGCAGGAGGAAGTTCCTGGAATTGCTGAGCAGTCTGTTCTGGGGGGCTCTTGGGGTTGCTGAGGTACCTTGTTGTAGTTTGGCTGCAAGGACTTGCAGTGGGTGGATGGCATAACCGCTAAATGTGTTTCCTTTCATGGTACCGTGTTAATAGTAGGATGTGTATCAATAAATCAATGGCCAGGGCATTTATTGGGAATTTCTTTATTTGCTTTTATTCTTTTATTTTATTTATTTTTATTAAAAGGCTTGTATCAAATTGTTCAAGATCTCATTATGTTATGGCTGGGAGACTGATACAGTCTTTCAGATGTCTCTGCTCACAGTGTCCAGGCTCCTGGGAGAAATAGTCCCGGTTTCTAGAACTGTGGGAAATTTACCATATGAATTTGCTCCACATTCTGCAAAAACGTGTTGGTTCTCCCTGACTTAATGATGCAATTCATTTCTGAAAGTTTCTGAGTTCAAAAAGACCCCGGTGCTTTGAGACCTCAAATCCCAGCATCTCAGTTTAAACCTTTCATTCTGAAACCAGTTAAGCGCTTTGAAAACCACTGAGCCACAGCCTTGGCTCCAGGGACATCCTGTGTCTCTGGAAGACTCTAAGCATGCAAGAAGAGCTGTACCCACGTACCAGACTAGCAGTAGAAGCAATGAAGAACATGAAATCAAGGTCTGCTGGGGAGAGGGGGCGTGAAAAAGCTGGAGATATAAAAGACATACTTCCCACTGTCGTCCTTGGTGGGAGCAAGACAAGGGTTAGGTTATTATCAGCCATTATTTTTAGAGTGGTTTTTATGGCATAAGCTTTAAAAATAGAGTCTGTAAGTGCTTTGGAGTTTTTTTTCTGGGCAGTAGGTCTATACATCAGACTGTACTTACTAGAAGGCATCTTTGAGATAAGTAATGGCCTAAAGGTACTATTTTTTTTTTAATCTCAAGGGTGCATTCATTTAAATACTATCTCTGCTTATTTAATTTTAAAGGGTCAAACCTTTAGATCTGCACAGAGGGAGAGAATTTTGCTCTTACGTTTCAGTGTTTCTCCCTCCAGATTTTCTCCACTGTACCTATTTGCTCTGTGCCAGTTTTGGTTAGACCTGTATTTAGAAGGATCTAGGGTAGTTCCACAACTCCCTTTGAATTCCAGTATTAATTCTGCTTTGCAGTGCACATTTGTTGGTAGTTGTTGTGCTGAGTTTTTCTTAGGTAATAAAATAAACTAAGCAATTAACAGTAGATTAAGATACAATTTTATAAAGCTTTTGCTATATGTATTTTTCCCATGGCAGCCTTAACACCAGGCAGTATTCACTTCAGCACAAATGTGTTTTTCCTCCCTTAAACACGAATACAGTTGAAACGTTTTCATCCCACTGCATTAAATTTACCTTTTACTAACTGCTTAAGAATAATTGCACATTGGAGTCTTTTAATGGCAGAAGGGGGTCATTTCCAAGGCAACAGATTTTAATGGGAAAAACAAGTACCATGCAACCGTGGCTATACTTTTAAGACATACTTCATAATATTTAAAGCATAATTTCTGATATATAAATCATTTAGGCACATGGTAGGGGTTTCTGGCATGAAACATTTGTAGGAAGTGTTACAAAACAGCTGAAATTCTTTGGCTTCCTGACTGCAACACTGCAAATTAAGAATACTTGCCAAAACTCCATTAACTTTGGGATTTTCAGTGTTTTCCAGTATTTCAGTTGTACAAGAGAAGAGCTCTCAGCATTGTTTCTCAATCTCAGATGATGACAGAACAATAAATCCCAGTCATGATTTATTACTCCTTAAAATGCTTAAGCCACACCAAAGTTGTAGTCTGTCCCACGCTGTCAGCTCCCAGTGCTAAGTTAGGTTGGTTACCAGAAAGCTTTTCTTTCAGATTATTTTAAAGTAGATACCTGTGCAGGAAAAGTTAGTATGGATAATGTATCAGCCTAAATAATTTTGACTATACTTACGAAAATGAACTTGCAAGGTATGTTTCTGTAATACACGGTATTTTCTTTTTAGGAGCTTGGTTTTTAGTTACTAGTGAAGCTGTAGAGCTCGTTTTGGGTCTTGCAGTTATTTGGAAGGCTTCACCTCAAGTAAAAGACTAAATGTTGTAAAACTCTTTTAGAATGCATAGTCTTCTATTTGGGGGGATTTTATGCATCTTTATAGGTAATCATCTTTTTAACTTAACTGTAACAACTTGATAACAAGATGAATCACTGATATGGACTGGTAGGAACAGATTTTGCAACAGTGAACACAGACATGGAGTATCTGGCTTAGTAAAATAGCAAAAGTTTTAACCTTTTATTCTTTGGTTGCATTTTGAAAGGGTAGGAACTGGCTTGGATCCCAGATCCATGTGTTTATGCATAGAGCTGGGTTTTGCTGTTGGCAGTAGAGTTAATGAAAATATCAAAAGTATATTTAGGGTTCCAGGGAGAGCAAGTTTGCTAATCTTCTGTGTGTGCTAGAGATACTTTGAAAGAAGCACGAGCTTTGCAGAAATGCGCTCTGGGACTGCTGCGGTACCAGGAGTAGCTCCACTGATACCAGAGGAGCAGTGCTGAGTGTAACATGGTCACACTTACTGTGGGAGCCGTGTCTCCAGAGCTGAGGGCATAAACGAATGTAAGTTCATCAGTCACACCAGGCCTGTGCTGCCCAGCATGGAAGCTGAGCATGCCAGTGACTCTTGTCCCACGTCCTGGAATCCCTAATGGACTCAAACCCTACAGGCAGACTTAAAGCCCCTGTCCTAACAGTGGAAAGGGATGAAAGGACCTGGGGTGGCAGGACCATAAAGCAAACATGAGTAGAGGTTTTGGAGTCTACGTAGGGGCTGCGTCATTCCCTTCAGCTGGAGCTTTTGCTCACAGATAAGGGACTCTTTATGTCAGTACTGCATTTCAGGGGTTATGGAGACATTTTTCTGCTGCTGCCTGTATTGTGTTTGACTCAGCCTCAGACTATGAGAGCCCATAAATAGAAAACTTAGACTAAAAGTAAAACTGTTTCTTTTGTGCTTGTTGCTGTTTTACTGCCTCTTCTGTGGAACATGGGGAGACATTCAATTTTAGCAGCAGGATTTATTATTTGAAGATGAGTATCAGATAAAGTTTACTTCTGAAGACATAAAGCAGCATGGACTCAAGGACTGACGGAAACAAATGTAGATAAACTTTGAACAAACACTGCAGGGTTTGCCTCTTTGTGCCTCCTACAAATGCAGTGCTTTCAGCTGCTGAGGGCCTGTGAGGACACAGGGGGTGACAACTGCTGTGATCCAGTGGGGGACATCTACAACTGGTGGCACAGGAAGCACAGTTCTCCTGGCTCTGCCACAGATGAGCTCATTGCCATTTGGCCATCCTCTTTCATGTGCTGTTCCCGGGGTTTGCCTCATCCTTTGGTCGGCTGGACTAAGCAGACAGCAAGAAATGACCTGAGCATCCCCTTGGTGTGTGGTGTCTGTCAGCATAGGGCTCTTCAGATGCCTGGAGTGTGTGCCTGCTGTGGGGCAGCAGCCACAGTTTCCCTTGTAATGCCACATGTAACCCTCTAACAATATCCTTTAGTATGACTGTTGCCTATAAATACAGCGGGGTTAAACGCTGGGGAGGCAGAAAGAAGTGGTAAACTAAAGGACAATGTTGGCAGAAGAACACAGAAGGATCAAGTGGCCTTGAATAAATTTAGGCTGGAAATTAAGAGAACTTTCCTAACAATATCGTCCTGGTACAGTCTACCAGAGGTAGTAAAGAGGGCAAAAAAAAGCAATTGTTATGGACATAGAGCTTGATTTGTTTGTGAAAGGGATTGTCCACTGCAGTGCCTGCAGCTGCATAACCAAGTTTAAAGGAAGGCCCTTGAAAGGGACTGAAATCCCTTCTTTTCAGTTTATTTGTACTCTCTTTGCAATGCCACATCTTTATTCTTTTCCACTTCAGTTTAATATTAATATTTTCTTCAGCTGCAGGACTTTCTGCAAGTAAAAATACTAGCCATGCCTTTTATTTTTAGATTTTTTTCACCGCCTATAGCGTGCTTATACTCTTATCTCTTCCCATCATACTATAGGACAGTCTTTTTGGCAAGTGCATTAATAGCTTATGTAGAGAAGTATCACTTAAGAGAAAAAAATACGTATTTTTAGATGTCTTTTAATACAACTTAGCAATTGGAAGTAAGCCAACATTTAACATTATTCCATCTCCCAGATCGCTCTGAGGCATTCTACAGAGGGTGTTTCTCAAAGGTTTGGGAAGGCAGTGACATGTTCCAGTAGTGTCCCCCTTTCAAGTCTGTCAGAAATAACTATACTGTTGCTGGGAGTAATGGTATTTTTATCTGTCTGTTTTAAAACCTTTCCACTTAGCTGGTTGTCTGCCTTAGAAAATCTGCCATGTTGAAAAGTGCTCCTTCCACTGTTAGCCAGGAAGTGGTGTGAAGGTGGTTTTGTAGCGTTTTTAAAGATTTACTGGAATCTAAACTACCTGTCATGTCTCATCCTGCAAGGGATATCCTGTCAGCAACAATTCCTGCTGCATCTCTGCTGAGAAGTCAGGAGCAGCTGGAGAGTGGGCTCATGTCTGTAAAACCCTGCGACGCCATGGGCTTTCTTCGCCCACAGTGACTTTATTAAACAGTTGCAAAAACAGCTGAAAGGGATCAGCAATACCAACTTTGAGATGTCTGCTGGGACACTGGTGTAGGTCACTGTGCCTGCCTGGGTTTGATTTGCCCTCGTGCACTGAAGGAGTGCTGCCCAGGTGCTGCTCCTTAGCACCTCGCGCTCCTGGATCGCGCTCCAGAACCCTGCAGAGGCCAGGGCAGCAACTGTGTTTGTTTGTAGACAGTGGTTATGGGAGAAAGGTTGGTTCCTTGACACTGCAAGGACATTTCTTGCATTGCTATGTAGCTCTGCATTATTTTTCAGTGTCAGCTGACATCATCAGGATGTGGATTCCATGGGGGTTTTAATAGTCAAGGCCCTGCTGTTGGATGAGAACCTGGAGGGCAGTAGCTGAGGCTAATGTAAAGCTTGCACAAACCAGGCCAGCCCTTTTAAGCAAAATTGAATTTGGATGGGGAAGAAACAAGCAAAAGCAGGAAAGGCCTGCCAAGGGGTAAGCTGCAGTCTGGTGTGGTTCTGTGGCTGGCCTGTAGCATTTATTCACAGAGCAGCTCAGTTGGAGCAGCTCAGATGTAGCTGCTCGCCTGTCTTCAGTCTGGAGAATTTGGAGAGGTTAGTTGCTTGTCTGCACAAGAGTGGGCTTTGCCCCCACACCTTAGCAATTACTGGTTATTCAGATTTGTATATATCTGTGTGCTAAAGTTTTAAAAACTTTTGCACGACCTGTTTTCCTTAACACAAAGCCTCTGCTTACCAGAATCTCTGAACTGTGACCATGCTTTGAAGCAGTAGAGGTTTTTAAAGCTGCTGCAGACATTTAAAGGATCAATAACTGTTAAAATAAATGGGTTTCCAACATAGAAATTTTGAGGAAGAGAAAATACTGAGAGTTTAAAATCCTCCCTGCTTAGGTGTGTGTTTTGCTGTTTTCTGGCACTACCAGAGAAAAATGCATCCATTTCACAAGCTGTAGCCCCTGCAGGTTAGAACTGTTCCTTCTTGGGAGTTTGAAAAGGGATGGAAAAGCCTGTAACTTCTGATAAATTAAGTAAATAAAGAGGATGCTCAGCATTGCACAGTGGCTTTAAGATCTTTTTAAACTGGATGCCTCATGTCTACAGGCACAAGTGAGATTTGGAAACGTGTGTTTCTTCTCTAGTGACACTTACACTTCCTTTCCCTTTGGAGATGGGCAGTGTCCTTGAAATGCTCCCACTGTTTTAATTTGGATTGAAGGATGAGATTTGCTATTTGGTGTGGCCTGCTTGGAAGCTTATAGGAAATATTTCCTCCCTGGAGTGAACTAACTGCCCTGGGCTGCAGTACCTCATCTGATAGTTGAGTAGTGGTTTTCCATCTGCAAACATTTTCTTGCCAAAAAGCCCCATAAAAATGTCCCCGCTGTCAGTTTTCTCCGTGCACTTGTACAGATGATAAAATGGATATGCTAGCTTCATTAGAATGACAAGCATTCCCGATTCACACATACTGAACTCTGCTTTGCTTGCTGGATGATCCTTCCTCCACAAAACATTCTGGATCTCGGTGTCCTTGGGCATGCAGGATTTCCACATGGATTACCTGAGACTGAGCAAACTCTTTTATGTGGGTTACTTAAGCAGAACATGTTTACCTTCCTGTGTGTTCCCTCGCGGGCTGCTTGTCATTGAGTAAGCATTTACTTCTGATCTGGAATTGGAGTTACCATTCTCTGTAATCAAATTTCCCTGTGTCTCGTCACAGTATACCCATTCAAGGCTAAGGCAAGGGATCTTGCTCTGTTCCTTTCTTACTGAGTTTTCCATTTCTTTTCCAAGAACATGCTACCAACTACAGCCTGTTTTGGTTTGTGGCCAGGCAACTGTCTAATTACAGAAAGCATTTCAGCAAGTATAACTGAGGGCAGAATCGGATCCATTATGTTTTCCTTTAAGTTTAGAGAACGGAAATGAGATTTGAACATAACAGGATGTTGTCCTCCTTTGATTTTAAAGGATTTAAGCAATGAGACAACCAATAAGTCTACTGCAAGACTGGTTCCTAGCACAGTTAGCTGTAACACTGCCAAGCTTTTTCACACACTCGCCCCAAGTTTTCTGTTGCTTACTCTGATTTCATTACCTGTTTCTGCCTTTGGCCACTGTGACTGTTCTTCCTCATGCTTATTATTTGTGCTTAAAACACTTGTTGACAAATATGTTATTGCCACTTCAGCTTTACATATTTGATTTTTCTTGTTTTGGTATATATTAGGACATACTCATAACAGTTCTCTAAATAATCTATTTACAGACACGTTTCTAATACTAAGTAGCCAGAAACTAGTCATGAGACTGGGTGCAGTGTCAGTGGTCCTGTTTAAGAGCTTTGATGTTGTTAGTTAAGTAATTTAAACACAGTTTCTGGCCATTGAATCTGTAGGATTGATTGTATGGTTAGGTTGAGTTATGGATACCACTGTTGATATATTTGATGCCATGCATGTTTAACTCTTCCATCAATGACTTGATAATAAAATGTCCTGCCAATCCGTTACTTTTCTTCAGTCACCTTTTTTGGTGCAGCTGCATATACAGATGCATTGCTGTTCTCTGCATCTCCTCTGCTTTTCAGGGTGATAGATTTCTAGGCACCTTCTTCCCCATTCAGCTCTGTATTTTGGGTTTTTCTTTGCTCTAGTGATTAGTTATGTAGCTTGAATTATTATTTATTTGTTCTCATTTGGTTTGTGTCCCATTTACCTGGTTCATTACAGCTTTACCCCCTTATTTTGCTAGCAGCTACCAGAGAACTGTCTGTTCTTTAAACCATGTGTTGTTGATTCTGCTTTCTCACTTTATTAAAGACTTTATGAAGCCAGACCTACTGCTGATCAATGTGCCAGCCTCTGGACTTGTTGTGCAGTTCAGCTTTCAAATTCAAAGAGGCCCTGATCTTCTAGTCTGACCTCAGTTTATTTCTATCTGTGCTTTTTACAGATTAATTTTTTGAACAAGAAAAAATTTGAATTTAGAAAACTTCATTAAATGCTTCACTAATATCCAGATACAGCAATTCAGATGTATTGCTGTTCATCTTCTTACTAATTTCATAAGACTGTCTGACTAGGATGAATTTTTGCCCTTACTGATCATGGAGAAAACTGCTAAAATGGAGGAGTTCCTTCCCATTTCTGCATGTGTAAAGGTGTGTAAATGATGGTTGATACATAGATACTTTTATATATCTGCAGATCCTGAACTGAGACCTGAGAGTCTTTACCTTCTCAGTGGGTTTTTTTCCAAAACCAAAGCAGCACTGACATTCCTGGGGTAAACTCTGGTATCTCAGTTGTAGGGTTGAGACATTTTCAGTCTGAGCTGAGCTTGCACCGTATTCTCTCCTTGTGAGGACTTTGCCAATGTAACAGGACAATCTTGTCCTGCCCTCCTCTGCAAATCTGAATACAGGCAGAAGTTCCAGTTACACCAAAGCAATATAGTAATAGCACGTGTGTCTGGAAAGGCAAACAGGTTTCAGAATCACTTCCCAAATCACTTGGATGCAAATGCTGCAACTGACATCAGAGTGGCTCTGGCACATCGTGTCCCACACAGTGTGGATTTTATGTAAATTTGTCCTTGTGAACTTCTCTGCTGGCTCACAAAGCTGGGAAGCGGAGAGAGTAGCTGATGTGTGCCCAGTGTCAAGCGACACACCAGGGGTATGTGCATCCTACTCAACACTGTGCATGAAATTTTAATACCTAATGAGCTGTAAATTGCAGCGCTGGTTTGTGAGATAGAATTCCCAATGGGACATGTTGTACAGATCTCTCGCAGGATTTTCAAGGATCTGCTTTACTTGTAGGATTCTAATCTTTGTTTTGAGAGGACTGCTCACGTGTGTGGGATTACAGCAAGTGTGATTAATGCCACAGATTGCACTGGAATAGACCTGATTTCACTGTCAGACAAAATACTATTGTAATTTCGTGTTGTTGACTGGGAGATGTGAGGCACCAATTAATTGTCTCTCTTCCTTTTCTGTTTGTTTTCTTTTTTACTTTAATAACATCTCTTGGCACAATTGTACTTTCCATTTACATTCTGAAGGGATAACAGCACAGGTGTAAACAAATGGGAAGCACTATGGAGTTTACAAATATAGGGAAAGAAACGTTTAAGATCCGTGTGGTCAAACCTGTTGACTGTGTACAAGCAAATGCACATTTAATTGTCATAGAAAACATCCACAAATTCTAAGGGACAAGCAAAGGCTCTTTGATGTTAAAGCTGCAAGACTAAAGCATAAAGATAAGTGATCTTTTCTGCTGTCAGTTGTGCCTCTCTTGTTTTCTGTCCCAAGATTGCCCAAAGGACTGGAAAGTTCTGGGAGCAGGTTGGGCAGGGAAAATCAAGTAGCTGCACATCCAGTAGCTGACAAAATAAGGAGACAAAGTTGGGTTGAGAGGTTTGCAGGGTTAGCCACACTTTTATATTTCCCCCAGACTACTACCCTGCTGGGATTTTGGTCTTTATCCTGGGCCTCTGCAGGGGTCACTGAACTTCTGGAGAAGCTTATTTGGGAAGCTCAGCCCTCCTCTGAACCCTCATGTCTTTTATCTTGTGCTTGGCACAGTGCTGCACGTGCTGAGTGAGCAGGGCTTTATTTGTGTCCTCCAGTCCATGAGCTGGCAAACCCACAGGGACACACAGGCGCATTTCCACACCCAGAGCAACATGCTGGTCGTGCTGGCACGCTAAAGGGATCAGGAAAGCAGGATCTTGTTGAGTTACCTGTGTCTCATTAAGCAGCAGCAGAAGGATTGCTGTGTCAAAAGCAGCCTGTGCTGTTGCCAGCCCTGGAAACTGCATGAGAAGGGTTTTACATGAGGCTGTTATCTGTGTCTGTGCTGGGGATGCACAGTGCCCTGGCCCTGCACAGGGACTGGCACGGGCCCTGATGAGAGGAATGTGCTGGCTTCTCTGGATCTAGTCAAACAGAATTATGAAGAGACAGTAAGTCTTCAAGAGGAGCCTCTGAGAAGTACATTCACGAATTAAGGGTTATCCTATAAACCATTTCAGCTGGCTGGCTGGAATTCCTGTGTCATGGTAAACTTGTGAGCACCATCTCCCAGGCACAGGGATATTCCAGACCTCATAAAGCGAAAAAGAAAACATTTGGATTTATGAATGTTGACAAAATCTAAGGACCATGGAAAAGAGGATTATGCCTGTAAATTTTGTGAGTTTTCAACAGATCGTTTGCCAACAGTGTGTCACCTGCCTGAAGATGGCTTCCAAGGAAAAGGATCTGGGATAACACAAGTGACTTCTGCTGTCTTTAGGGCTGGCAAATGTTGGCCAGGAAGGAGCCTTGATACTTACAACGTAACAGTTATATTTTTATGTGGTTGTCTTTAAACTTCAATGCAGGAATGCTTATGTGTTTGATCCAGTGTAATAGATCTTGGAAGGTATGGGATTATGTAGCTGGAACTAATATGGAGATATTGTGAAATGTTCAGAACTTGCCACTTCATTTGTGCTTCTGGGTTTTTTTCTCCCTTGTAACTATTTTGGAGCAATCAGTTGGAGCCAGGGATGCAGAAAAAGATCAAGCTGCTGCACAGACACTTCCCGTGTTTCCTATAATGAAGCTGATCAGTCAGGAAATTCAATAGAATCTCTCAGCATATTGTTCTTCCAGTAGGAAATTACTTCTCCTTGCTTCCAAATTTTAGGGGAAAAAATGCCAGATTTGGTTGATTTCACTTGATTGTCAGTCTAGTAGTTCTCTTTTGGTCTCTGTGTGAATTTCACTACCCTGAAGGAGCAGCAGTTTGAGGTGTCCTGTGGAACCAGTTGCTGAGAAGCTGCTTCACGCTCTGCTGCAGGTGAAACGCTGCTGGGGACAACTTTGGAATCCCCTCTAAGGGCTCCCTCTTCCTTTCTGCAAAAGTGGTGTTTGGCTGCAGCAGGGGGGGACTATCACTGACAAACTCTCCACCAAGCAGCTGGAGGATAAAGCTGAGCTTCCAAATTGGAAGTGCAGGGTGGAAAGGGGGTTTGCGGGCACGGGCAACTACAGCACAAGCAGAGCTTAAATCCTCAGCACGGAGAGGCAGTGCAGGGCTAGAGCCAGACCTGGTTTGGGGGCAGTCTGTGTGGATTTGTCTTTGGAAATGGTATCAGGGGAACTTGGTACTGTGAGCGAGTGTCTGCATGGGCAGGTGGGCAGTGCTGATAGTGAGGGCACTGTGCCCTGCATTTCACACCCAGAAATGGGTACAATACTCAGCATACAGGGAGAAAGAAGGTCCCTTGCTTTCAAAAGCCTTCTTCCTGATTGGAGAATGGATTTCGGAAGGTATGCAGGTATATAAATAAAGAGGAAAACATATAGAGACATTTCCAGGCTTCCCAGAGCCTCTAGTTCTTCTAAGTTTTAAATTCAGGTACATTTTTAGAGTTAATCAAAGTTTATATAATCTTTACACAAGTGCTCAGCCACACATTCATTATTTTGAGGTACCGGGAATGTCTGTGACTAGGAATACATTAGACACTTTTTGTAGTTGTCCTCAATACCTGTTCTTATATTTTCCAGACATTAAAATTGATCTGTTATTTATTTGGCTGNGTGAGGGGAAAAGTGTGAGGGAAGTGAGGGGAGAAGTTTGGGGGAAGTGAGGGGAGAATTGTGGGGGAAGTGAGGGGAGAATGGTGGGGGAAGTAATGGGAAATATGAGGGGGGAAAGTGTGAGGGAAGTAATGGGAAGTGTGAGGGGAAATGTGAGGGGAAAAGTTTGAGGGAAGTGAGGGGAGAAGTGTGGGGGAAATAATGGGAAATGTGAGGGGGAAAAGTGAGGGAATTAATGGGNTGGGCACGGGCAACTACAGCACAAGCAGAGCTTAAATCCTCAGCACAGAGAGGCAGTGCAGGGCTAGAGCCAGACCTGGTTTGGGGGCAGTCTGTGTGGATTTGTCTTTGGAAATGGTATCAGGGGAACTTGGTACTGTGAGCGAGTGTCTGCATGGGCAGGTGGGCAGTGCTGATAGTGAGGGCACTGTGCCCTGCATTTCACACCCAGAAATGGGTACAATACTCAGCATACAGGGAGAAAGAAGGTCCCTTGCTTTCAAAAGCCTTCTTCCTGATTGGAGAATGGATTTCGGAAGGTATGCAGGTATATAAATAAAGAGGAAAACATATAGAGACATTTCCAGGCTTCCCAGAGCCTCTAGTTCTTCTAAGTTTTAAATTCAGGTACATTTTTAGAGTTAATCAAAGTTTATATAATCTTTACACAAGTGCTCAGCCACACATTCATTATTTTGAGGTACCGGGAATGTCTGTGACTAGGAATACATTAGACACTTTTTGTAGTTGTCCTCAATACCTGTTCTTATATTTTCCAGACATTAAAATTGATCTGTTATTTATTTGGCTGGCACCAAACTTTATCTGGCCACTTATGCATGCTTTGACAATCAGACCATGTGGGGCTGACATTCCGCCCAGATTCCCTCAGCCCACTGAGCAGGAAAACATCCACGTTAATCATCAAACACCACGGCCGAGCACCTGTGGGGGCTGCTGGCTCTGACTGACACTGCAGGTCACCCAGGGGCGGCGAGGAGGGCACTGCCCCAGGGGAGGGGTGAGGGAAGCGAGGGGAAAAGTGTGAGGGAAGCGATGGGAAATGTGAGGGGAAAAGTGTGAGGGAAGTAATGGGAAATGTGAGGGGGAAAGTTTGAGGGAAGCAGTGGGAAGTGTGAGGGAAGCAATGGGAAATATGAGGGGGGAAAAGTGCAAAGTGTGAGAGAGGGAGAAACAAGTGTGAGGAGAGAAAGTGAAAAATGTGAGAGGAAAAAGGGCAAAGTGTGAGGGGAGAGAGTGAAAAATGTACAATGACAAAAAGTGGAAAGTGTGAGGAGAGAAAGCGAAAAAAGTGTGAGGGGAAAAAACGCTGAATGTGATGGGAAAAGTGCTGAGTGTGAGTGGAACAGTGTAAGGAGCAGCCCTGGGGCAAGAGGAGGAGAGCCTGCCCTGTTTGGGGTGAAGCATCCCAGTGGCACCAGGGGAAAGAGTTAAGTCTTGAACATCAAAATTGGCCAGACACCATGGGGGAAAAGGAGGTATTTTTATGTTTGTGTTGTTTAAGTGTTTTAATAAAGCACTACCGAGTGACCCCACAGGGAGGGAAATTCTAATTAACCAGATAAATTAGAGAAGAGACGTTTGAGGGGGGGTGAAATATGAATTCCCTGTGCTGGCAGACTCCAGAGCCCAGAGGGAAGGATCTCACTGGGCTGTAGTGCTGACATGGCCTCTGCCATGGTTATATTGTGTGTGCTCTGCTCCCTCTGGCCCTTCCAGCATGGCTGGAGGAGTTGGCTGGACTCTCATCCTTCTTTGCATTGCACTTGGGGATCTTCAGTAAGATCTGGAACCCGGCATTACTGCAGAAGGTGGTAGTGTTTTGTGAACACCAGTGATTTTGGGGCTTGACTCTGTGCTGAGAAGAGACATCAGATCAAATCTGATATGGCAACAGTGGGTGAAAAAGTCAAACCTGTTAACTGCACAATTTTAAGTATATAAAGCACACTGGCTATTTTAAAAGTTTCATCAGAGTTTTAGGGTTCAGATAATGTTAACACAAAAAGCTGGGAAAAAAATGTGAACCTGTCATGTCTCTGTGTCTTTGCATTATGTGTCTGTTGTCTCTCTAACTTTTTATATCTAATTAAATCTTTCTCATATATCACTGAAGATAAAAGGTGACACCTGTAATGGAAAGAACTGATCCCATATTATTTTTTTCTTGGCAATGTGCGTGGCAAGTTTGTAATATGCTTAAAGGAAACAGAGAAAAGCTTACCAGTAAATTGAGGCTATTTTGTTTTGCATGATCGTCTTCACTGCAGTTGGCTTCAGAATATCACTGACATTGGTCACCAAACAATGGACTCTTTAATTTCCAGGATACGAAGCCCCTTTGACATCTGCCATCTCCGTTCCACGGAGAAACTCTCACTGGTGCAATATTGGCTGTAATTGAACTTGCAAATTGCTTCACTTTCTGAAATGCTGACTGCTTAATTATGATGGGGAAATAGCATTGTAGAGCCGTAAGCTCAGACAACTGTGTAACCCAGAAACGATCTCATTATACGTGTGAATAATACTTGCTGTGATTTATGGTAAATACCAGTGGCAGTACACAGAAGGACTGCTCTGCAGACCTTGTCTTACTTTGGTGTGGAAGGAAGCAAAGAAGCAGAATGGATCACAAAATAGAGGGAAGGGAGGAAGTGCAGGCCTGGGCTTTGCTTCCTGTTATTCCAGAGGTGCTCAAGTTCACCCAAACAGGCTTCAAGAAACTGTGCAGTTCAACTCCCAGCTTAAGCCACAGGTTTTCTGTGGGGCTTTGTCCGGTCTGTTAATCTATCCTTGGTTTCAGGTCTCCATCTGAAAAGCAAGGAGTGCAAGGACCCTGTTTGTCAGGTACACTCTGAGGATTAAACACAGAGATCACCTTGATGCCACAGTTTTGAGGAACTGTGTGTATGAAAACTGTTACATTTCATTTTAACATAGAGTAAGAATGACAGGAAAAGCCTCCTGGTCTGGCTGGAAAGACACAGAACAACACAGATACTGAAGGTCACTCTGGATGAGCTGTCCGAAACACCAGGAGCTGCAGCTCACTGTAGTGTGATATGGCTTTCCTGGTTCCCTGTGTAGCAGCTATCCCATTTGGATCTCAGCTGTTTTTCCCTGTGTGATGTTGCTTGCAGACCCTGTCCCTATCCCAGTGAACTTGGTGCAGAATGTTCCTCTGAGGTGGATTTTAGGTCAAGTTAACTCCATGATAGCGCCTGATGCTGTTGGCACTCCTAATGTTTCTCTGGTAGATTCATGCAGTTGCTCCTAAATCTTCAGTTTTGTGAAATCCTTCAGTGGTGGGTTTTTCTCCTGATTTTCACCATCTCAGTTTGTTTTGGGGGGGAAAAGGAAGGTATGTGGGCCTCTGTCTGTGGGTGATTAGTTACTCCATAACAAAGCAGCTGTGGAGCCTGACAAGATTGCACTCACATTACAGCCTTAAAACAGTGGATGGCCTCCATGTTTTTCTTTTCCAACCATCTTAAAATTGTTGTCATAAGAATGAATGATAATTGCATTGGCTCTGTATTGGCACTACATTTTGTGTAATTTGAATAAGTGCATTTAGTGCCACCCATCTTGGGTTTTTATGAAAATGGGAATCTGCACGTAAGGCTATCACATCTTCCCCTCTCTGATCAAGAGCCAAATCCTCAGGTCCAGGACAGTTTTTAAGTAAATGCTTCACATGTAGTGTTTGCATTGTGTGGTTACAAGCTTTTTAAAAAAAGTGATGCAGGGTTGCCTGTTACTTTTTCAGGATAGAAAGAGATTGACCCTAAAAGGACAGAGCAGCAGAGACAGGAGTGGAACTGAAGGCTTACATTTTTCAATGCCATAGTCAGCTGACTGAGGGGGTTTTTTTAATAGGCATATTATGCGGAAAATTTTGGGTTGGGATCAAGAGGTAAGAAATTCTCCTTGTTGGGAGTCACCAGGCACGTTGCTGCTTCCGAGGATCTGTTCTACTGTTAGCAGGAGCTGACAGTAGCTGTGTGGATGAGTAAAGCAACAGATGAAATCTAGACAAAACAACAAAAATGCCAGGCAAAGAAAAATCTGTCTCTAATTTGTTCATTTAAGCATTAATC
This sequence comes from Scytalopus superciliaris, assembly GCA_013400415.1. Lineage (NCBI taxonomy): Eukaryota > Metazoa > Chordata > Aves > Passeriformes > Rhinocryptidae > Scytalopus > Scytalopus superciliaris. The sequence continues at coordinate 3,071,769 of VXBX01008695.1, read as the reverse complement.
TTCAAATTAGACTAAATGTACAAATTGACATCCTAAAGTCAACTTTATGCAGAAGGCTTGACAGCAAAATTCATCCTGGTGTAATCAGCGTAGCTCCACTGAGATCAATAGTGATATTTAAGCTCAGGATAGAAATCAGCTTTCTAATTTGCCAGAAGCATATGAAATGATCATTTATACTGGCACTCCAGTGAAATATGAATTAGAAGACAAATACAAAAATTACAAAGCAAAGCTTAGTTCCCACTTGAAAGGTGGTTCACTTAGTTTGTTTTGCTTTGCTTTGCAGTTTCATTTCATTCATATACACACACTGAACCAAACTCAAAAGAGGTCCAAGTTACTTGTGTCGGTGGCTCTCTGCAGGTTTCTTGGTTTCCCCTGGAAATTGTGTTTTATTTTGTCCCCAAAAGACCCCTTTCCTTGGTAGGCTTAGATTTATTTTCTCTGTTCTTACAGCCCTCTGTAACTGATTCCGCTGTGCCCATGATTTTCTGTAGGCGCTGCCTGTGAAATGATTTATCTTTGCTACGGCTAAAGGCATGTGTGTTACCTGCACACACAAATATGTGTGGCTGAAAACGAGGTAGTAGCAACAAAAGCATTTATGGATAACTAGGTGATGGCCAGTCTGATGGTTTATATGGTCTCTTGTGTTTTATGCTTACCATGTAAGTATTTGGTTTGACAGCTTTGTGTAAGTGTGTATTGAACTTACCTGCATGCCACAAAATCTGTACTTGAAATTAACTGGTGCTTTCCCTGGATCTTTGTTTCTCTCAGGACAGATATCAGTGGATGGATTTATGCGATATCTGAGTGGAGAAGAAAATGGCGTTGTTCCACCTGAGAAACTGGATTTAAATGAAGATATGTCTCAACCACTGTCACACTATTTCATCAATTCCTCACACAACACCTACCTCACAGGTACAGTGCTGAAGAGATCTGATTTCTTACCTTACAAAAACTCTTAGCATATTTTCAGTGGTACCATAAAGCACACTAAGACTATCAGCAGGAAATGATGATGGAGTTTAGTCTTCAGGGAAGCAAGGGTGGCACTTTATTGTTGTTCTGGCCTCTGCACAACTGCATCAAGTATGCACAACTACATCAAATATACTTTTATTAACAGGTTAATTGCAGTTGTGTTGCTCAGATAAAGCCTGGTCATAAGCCCAGTGAAATCCCTGGAAATTTTCCCTCAGTTTAGGTAGGATTCCAGATTAAGGTCCAGGAGAATGAAGGATGTACTTTTTATGACACCACAGGAGAGCTAAACAAGTATGCAGAGCAGAATATGGGAAACATCTCTGTAGCTCGTACATTAGCTCCTAAACATTGAATCTGGCAGTTTGTTAAACTCCATGAAACTAGCTGCGATTCAGAGATTAGGGAGGTTCCAACATGGCACATAACTTTGTGGCAGTCCATATATGCAAGGAGTGGAATTCTGCTCTCTGCCTGTATCTGACATCTGAGCTGAAAATTTTAGGTGCTATCATGTGTTTTACAAGGCTGAGAACCCACAAGCTTCTCTTAATTTGTATTACAGTCTGAACTGTAACTTTTGTACAGCAAAGTCAACAATACTTTCAGCTTCAGAAAAAACTTAAGACAGTTCAAGAATTCAAGGTTTGGCACTGACTTTCTAGTCAAGATACTGTTACCTTGTGAGAAAATAATTGTAGATTTACTATTTTAGTTTAATTTATATAGGAACAAACATTTCTGACAAGCAGATGTGCACAGGGAATTCTCTCTCTCCTGTTTGATTTGATGTTTGTTTTGTCTTGTCGTGTTTGGTGGTGACTTAGCATCGTGTCAAATAAAAAAAGTAATGCTGCACTAAGTGCTGAAAATGTGACTTCTGCACTTCTTAGGCTTTTGAATGTTATTAACAGAATGGCCTAAACTGACCGAGTTCTTCAGAATGCCAGTATGCCAAAACATAAACAAACCCATGCAGTGGTGATGCCCAGTTTAAACAGACCTCCTGGGAGTTATTTTTATCTGGTTTATGTTTGTTGTAACACTTTCTGCAGCACCTTCTAGTGCTTTCATAAAGTGAATGAACTGTCATTGTTTCCATTAGATGCCATTTTTCAAAGGTTTATATCTTGGCTTTAAAATGTGTTCTGTGCTAAAACTTGTCACGTAAGTATTTTGTTTGATGGCTATTTTGTTTCTCTGAATTAAAAGAAATGAAAATCAGTGTGGCCCCTTTTAATTTATGATACCAATATGCAGAAATTTATGGTCCTTGGAAGAGTGCAGACATGGCCAAAGCAAAGCAGTTTTTAACCATGATATTTTGTAGGCCTCTTACCTCCAGTGTGGACTTAGTTCTGTCCGTGAGGATTAGGACCCACACAAGCCAAATGCTGCAGCTTTATACAGATTTTCTGGGAGAAAACAGTAAAGCTGTTTTACCAATGTGAGAAGCATAGGCCCACAGGGAGGTTTACAGACCATACAGTTTAAAGTTGATCTGAAGAGATAAAATACTGCTCTTCTCTCTACCAGCATGAATTTATAGCCAGCACCATACCACAGATTCTTATCAGGGTTGGTCAGGGCAGAGGCGTCTTCCAGAGGTCTAGAGGCACAGAAGCCAAAGAACAAGGAATTCAGGATGGGAATTCATGGTTAGTCCAACCTATTCTAGATTTTTTAACTGCACTGCAAGTGACCTCACATGTTTAATTATTTACCTTGACATTTGTTAAGTTTGCTTTGACTTGTGTGTGAAAGTCTGCAGATCATCTCAGATTGCATCTGCGGGTTTCTTTGCCTGCATTTCTAAGGAGCTTCAGAAACTACATCTGGAAATAGTATCTTCAGTCTTAATTTACTGTAGTATTCCTGGCATAGTAAACCGGGGGAGTAAATCAGAATAAACTCAGTGGATAGTGCAAAAGAAGTTTGAAACTCTTTCAAATTCCTTTTCAGAGCGTCTGTTTTCACATTTACAGGCACAAAACACAAGCCCTTCCCTTTTGGTGGGTGGGTTCATTATGTTCAGCAAATTGTACAGTGGCAGCTGGCCGACAGTGGGATTAATGATTTGATATTTATCTCTTTGTTAACAAAAACTGACAGCCTTAGATTTTGCTTTGAGCCTAGACCAGATACAGCAATCACATTCCCATTTGCTTTCTTCCAACAAGAAAGTAAAATTAATAAAATTGATGGTGGCAGACTATTCTTTTTCCCAAGAAGAGTTTGAAGGATCTGCTCAAGTGCTCATGGCTTTGGAAGGGAAGCACCTTTGCCCTCATTGAAGCCGTGAAATAGCAGCTAGTCATGTAATAATTATTAGGACAATAAGAAAATCATTCAGTCTGGCAATACTTTATGATTACTGTGCTTAATGCCCTCCCATTTATATCTCCCTTTGTTAGTTCTTTTAACCCAGAAAAAGCATGCACGAAGAAACAACATTATAACATAAAAATAAACATGTGCACACTCTGAATTTATTTTTAATTACACTGATCATTTTCCTAGCCTTTAGTAGAAACCCTTGGCAGTACATCAAGTCCTGATTATTTATTTAGGAGTGTTACTGCTGTCTTTTTCTTAGGGAAATTTAATTTTTCAAGAACAAAGGTAAAAATCCTTGAAGAAAGAACTGATTTATAGTGAACCTAGGCTAACTTAAAGAAATGCCATGTTTTGGAAACTTTTTCTTTCTGTCTTCTTTTTTCTCACTGGTATCATATTTACATCTTTACTCCTTTTAACCCTTAAAGTGCAACTCTGATTTTTTTCTGGTGTCCCACCTCAGGTCACAGTTGTCACAGTGGGGAGTGACTTTGCAGCATTTCTTTCAGCAGCACCCAAAGTCAAAAGACAAATGATGACATACCATACTCAGCACTGCATGCTGTGCTGGCTGTGCCCCTTGCTGTTATACATGGGAAATGCAAAATATGGAAGTCACAAGCCTTTGATACATATTTTGGCTAAAAGGAAAATTAATATCTGTAGTGAGTTGCAGAACTATCATTGAGCACGTGTAGCCAGTGTGGAACTATCCCATTCACCCTCAGCATCTGCTTCCCTGCTTATAGTTCGGTCCTGTCAGCTGTTTCTAGAAGAATGTCCCATGGGGGGACACTTATTTATCGTTGCTGTGACCTCTCCTCTACCATCCTCCAGCTTTTCTGTTCTCACCAGTTCCTCCATCCTGACTGTTGCTACTTATTATCTGCAGTCAACACTTGCTTGAAACCTTCTTCACCTCCAAAGCCTCCCAAACAGTGTCTTTGCAGTTTCCAAGCTGGAAGGCTCTATACGGAAGGGAAGGTGATGCCTCTCTAAACAAGAGTTTGTCCTGCCACCACCAGCAGTTTTTGGCTGGCCGCTGTGTTGAGCTCAGAAAGGTCTGACAGGACCCAAGACTCTGTTCTCTCCCAGCTCCACCACATCCTGAGGGAAACCCAAGGTACAGAGAGCCAGCAGCACAGGAAGTGCTCCCTACTTCCTCACTGGAGCTGGACACACTCAGCTGGTCGTGCAGTGTGTGTTTCTCAAGTGGTTCCCGCAGGCAGGACGAGGTTACTCCCTCCATAGTGTCTGTCACTCCTGGCGCACTCAGGTGGTGCATCTTCTGCTCGGGTGAGCCTGAATCAGTGCTCACAGCAAGTGTCTTCCTCCTGCTGGCCGGAGCCAGCCTGGCCACACATTCTGCTTTGGCCCTGTGTGAAGTGTTAAAAATAACAGCCAAAGGTGAGAGCCTTGTTTTGATTTACATACACAGGATGGCAGAGTGTGTCACAACGTGGGGGTCTAACTCACTTGTCCTGTGCGAGGCAAAATAGCTCGGGAGGGAAATAAATTCAGATAAATGTACTGTGTCTAAAAACCCTGAGCTGCCAGCACCTTCTGTTGCTGCTGGAGTCAAGAGCCAGCTCCAGCAGCACGGGGCTCTGGGTTTGCACACTGCAAACCACAGCGTGTGATCCAGAGCACTGATTGCTTTTCCAGGACTTGCCTGGAGAGAGGAAGTTCAGCAACTCCTGTTTGTGCCAGCAAAGGGAGGATGCAGGCTGGGAGAAGGGGGTGCCATGGGTGGGCAAGGGGACCAAAGCAGTCTCTGTTTCCAGAATAGTGAAGACTCAGGTGTTTCCAAATACCTGGATCCAAATATTCCCCCAGTGTGGGGAAGAAACATATCTTAAAATAGCAACCACGTTCTAAGTCCATGTATTGCAAATAACTTTCACTTGGGAAAACAGTGGTGAATGAACCCAGCAAGGATGCACTTGCTGAGAAGTGAGCAGCTGAATGTTACAGGAGTGTGGAACTGCTGTGTGTGGGGGATCCATGGGTTGTGTTCTCAGCTCATATCAGTCAGCATTGGCTCATTTTGCATTATGTCCTGTCAGGTTTGATTCAACCGATAACGTTTTTCAGAAAAGTGAGTTTTTCTCAAAATCCATTTCTCCTTAGCCCATAGAAGGGGATGGGATGCAAATGTTCTGGTATTACTTGTAGATGCTGTTTATATTATAGCAGGGAATACATAATGCTTTCAATTTCCAGTATTAAAAAATTAATCTGTACTCCGGCTATTAAACATATTCTGAAAGTGTTCCCTTTAGTGTCTGTGTGATCACATTTTAGAATGCAAAAGGGATATTTTGGAGTAAATGCAAATAGAGACTCACACAACAGTAATTTCTAAATAATATATGCAAAACACATTTGAGGGAACATTTCTCATATTCTGTATTTCAGAAAAACAAGCTATTGAGACTATTAAAACATGTGCTAGCATTTTATACTCTGACTGGGAGTCTTTCTGAAGACTGTATGCTTTGCAGGTTGAATATCCTCTTATCCTTTGCAGGAATCCTTCCAAAATGTCTGAGCCTTATTAATAAGGTAGTGTGGAGAAGTGTCATGGCAAGTGATGCATGTCATGATTTACTTAAGCACTCTTGAAGGTTAAGGATCTTGTAGTCCAAAACACTGAGCCATGATAGGGACCAATAGTCTCTCAGGAAGTAGAGTTTGTTAGTCACAGAATGGTTTCTTAATCCCAATTCAAAATGCCTTCAAGGAAAAGAAAGACAACACTGGAACAGTTTTCTAAGTGAACATAGTTCAGTGGATCCATGTAATGAGAGCCAAGTTTTCATAAGCAGATGCTTAGGGATGAGTACACAGAAATATGTGCTGGTTTATCCTGATCCATCCTTGTTTGCATTAGCCACTACCTAACCAGACACTGGAATTGCACCAAAAAGGCTTTTTGTATGAGTAAAGAGCATCTGCCATAATAAAAGGGGAAACACAGGAAAAAGCTAAGTTCAAAAAGAAAGAGACGTTATCGCTTGCTGAGTCCATTTGGATTTCCAGAGCTTTGCAGCACTGCCCAATTTCTCCTGTTAGTTGATAGATACTTCACATTGGTTCCAGTAGGAGCTGAGAATTCTTATGGATTTTCACAGGAGTAATGTTAATACCTTGTGGAGTATTTATGATTGCTGCTACACATGTATCAGACAGAAACAGTAAACAAGAATTTGCAAATAGAAGGGGCTTTGTTACCGTTTTTAGTAGAAGCTAAAAAAAGGGCAAAGGCAAACAATGCCATTTTGTGAAGCAGATCCAAAAACTTGTGTTTCCCAGTAGAAAATCTAAACACAGAAACCACAGAGACAATAAAATGAGGATTAATCTGCATTGTATCATATGCCAGTCTAGATGAAGTATTCATATGTCCCCTATCAGCAAAGAATCTTTATGTGATTGAACTCACTGTCTCCTTAAAAAGAAAATGGATTCCTTTCAAGAAATCCAAGAAGATGTCAGGAACTCTGCTGGAAAGCAGGAAACTGCATCCGTTTTTTTTCACATCTAAAAGAAGCACTAAGCCATTCTTCCATTACCTCTCTGCTGCAAGAAATTTGTATCCGTGTGACTGGACTCAAACCTGTTGCAGCAGTTGAAGACACCCTGGCTGGATATCCTTCCCTGAATCCAACTGGACTTCTTTGATAGCTTGGGTTGGACTTTTTTTTTACTAGTTCCTGAGTTTGGGGAAATACGAGTTTTTCTTGTTTAGATTTATGTTACTTCATTGTTGGAAACTGTCAGTTTAATGAAATTTCACCCTCCATAATGCAGTGTCACACCTGGAAATTTAACTGACCAACTCAGTGCAGTGGTTAGTGTATTACATATTGATTTGAGACCTTATAATGCTACCATTTATGAGTGTAGGTGGTTTGTTTCACCTTGTACTAAACTGTACTGCATGTTTTGTGAAACTGTGATCTTGATGTCTTGAGTCACCTCCAAATTTCACATTACTAGTCAAGGGAGAACAAAGTCTTGTCCAGCTAAGCCTTTTAAATTATTATTATTATTTTATTTCATGTATTTAATGGTGTCTATAAGAAGTTTTTGAGCCGAATTCAGTTGGATTATTTCTTCTTGTTCATATCTGACTGAGGGCAGAATCCAAACTATGACACTGACCGAAGTTATTTCCATTGCGTCCTTACACTCTTCCCATGCCTTTGGACGTTATTCCTCTCAGCCAAGGGTAAAAGATGCTGTTAACTCTAATTATTGTCAGCTTATTTGTATTTACTCCCGAGGCCCCAAATGACTTGCCTTTTCTCATGTTCTTGTGCTGTCACAGCTGGACAGCTGGCTGGCAACTCATCGGTGGAGATGTATCGGCAAGTGCTCCTGTCAGGCTGCCGCTGTGTGGAGCTGGACTGCTGGAAAGGGAGGACAGCAGAGGAGGAGCCCGTCATCACACATGGATTCACTATGACAACTGAAATATCCTTCAAGGTACAGCAGTGCAGCATGCTGGTGGGAGTTGGCTTTAGCTGGGGCAGGTTCTGTCGTGTAAAACCATCACAAATACGGTGCTGGAACATCACTGCAAAGGTGAAAGGGATGGAAATGAGAGGGCAAAAAGATGCTTGAAGAGGAGATTTCAGAGCATGTGCAGAATCGCTGGAAGAGAAGAGTTGTAGTGTTTGGATCTCGTGCAGGAAGAGGTTCCTGGTGATCGTGGCAGTGGGAGGAAATGGGAGTATGTGATGTGGTAGCAGTGCCATCTGGGGACTGGGCTCAGTGCCCAGGGCCATGCTCCTGTGCACATCCCTGCAGCACATCTCAGAGGGACAGAAACAAGCCACAGCCAGGGCTGAAGGAGCAGGCATTGCACCACAACTGGGTTTACAGTGTCACACGGGTTTGTGAAGGCATCGGGAGGGAGGGCTGGTTCGGGTTACAGCTCCGCAGCACACAGCGGGGAGCAGAGTGGAGATGAACAGCAATACCAGGGTATCAGTTCCCTCCTTCTCTCTTCTCTGCCTGGTAACTGGGAATGGGAGACAAAAGTGCTGAGCTGAGGCAGGAAATAGCAGCTATCATGGAAATCTCTGCAATTTGCAAGCCTTTAAATTCCTGTGGGCTGCTCATGCCCAGATGGGCAGGTTCCATCCACAAGGTCCAGACACTCAACATTATATTCACAATTAAAAAAAAACGAATAGTGTGTGCAGTTATCCTAATTCCTGATACCTGGGATCAGATCCAAAGCACTGGAGGTTGAAGAAGAAAAATTAGTATCTTTTGAGATTGTGAGGGGATATTTGTGTCCTTCAAACCCTAGACATGTCATCTGTATTACTGAATTTCATCTTCCATTTCCTTTTTCTGTAATAGAAAGCAGATACTATACCTTCAGCAATAACCTTAAATTGTTATCTTGTTATTCTTAAAATGCTTTTGATCCAAGGTGTTAGAGGAGCACGATGGAGGTGGTTTCCTTTAGTATTAAGACTAGTAGTCAGCACAGCTTATAATGATATATCAGGGTATCATTTTTGAAGTGTGAAGAAATAATTCTTCTTCATCTCAGACACTAACTCACCATGGAAATGCATTTCTAGACTTAACTGTGTGCAGGAATATGTGGGAAAATGTTGATTACTGACTTTGGTTATGTTGCAGGGATTAAGTGTGGCTTCTGTACTGACTAAGGCTCTGAGACATCTCCCACACTTAAAGCATGAGTTGTTGGGATGGGTTTTTTTGTCTTCTAGTGCCTTCCTTTAGGAAAAAAACCCAAACAATACTCCCACATAGACAGAACACCAAATTCTACTTGCACAAGAACACTCCTTTGTTTTTTCCAATTTGTTTTCTCTAATTCTCAACTGACTGAGTTAATCAAAGGAAAATGTGAAACAACCTTCTTGCACGTTTGTTATTAGCTTTCTAGTTATGTTTATATGAAGCCAATTATGTTTATAGGCATAGGGTTTGATTGCTGGAAGTCCTTTAATTAAGGAAGATAGTTCTTAACTGCTTTGGTCATGAGCAGGAATTTAAAATAACGTTAATCTGATTCTTCAAAGGATCATTAGCAGGAACGAGGATTATCCCTGGATATTTAGATGTTGAACCCTAGGCATTGTGTTTGCAAGAGAGACAGTGGAAGGTATTCTAAACCTATCCAGGAATGTTTCATCTGTCACTTCAGGGCGTGTATTTTTTTTCCACGTGGAAAAAATGCAAAAAACCTCAACTGCTGATTTCTTTTCACCACTCCAAGTGTTTTGCTTGGCTGGGGAGAAGCAAAATGGCAGTGAAATGATGTGTCAGAAGTGTGTGAATCCCTTTAGAGTGATCACTGGGTCTTGAGTGCTGAATCATTTATCAGCTCACACTCTTGGCGTGACCAGGGCCCACAGTGACTGTGCAGTCTGCCAGTTTTCACTGCCTCACATGGACTTTCTCAAGTGTGGAGACAGGAGCAGTGTACACTCCCCACCCTCAGGTTGCTGGGGTTTTAGGTTCCTTGGTTTTCCCCTTGCTTTGTGGCATCCAGAAATGCATAATGTTTTTCTCAGCTGCTGCCAGGGCGAGATCCTGTATGGAACAACCATATTTGTCATGTCATAACCAGGAATTGGTGCCCTACCTTGGAGATCTGTTTCAGGGGGGTCATTCTGCAGCTGGAGTAAAGTATGGAACATGCCATGTTGTTCCTCTCACCGTGAAGCATTTGCCTTTAAACGCGGTGCCAGACTGAATGCCCAGCATGCCTCTTTCTCCACTGAACCAATGCCTAAGCTTTTCACCCCCAGATTCAATCACTGTAATCCTGATTGCACCCTTTCAGGTGATTTTCTCCACTCACGCAGGATTTCATCCCCTTTTGCAGTTGGGAAGGCAGTTTAAAATAAATGTAGCAGAAGCTCAGCTTTTGTTTGAGGAAGTGGATTTCTTGGTGTTACGCTTCTCAAGACCAAAAGAAATCCACAGGGAAAGCTTGTTTAAAATAAATAAATCTTCTAGGTTTTAGTCATCCTTACGGGTTCTTATAAACACCAGAGTGTGAGGCTCTTGTAAACTCCAGAGTCTGACAGCAGTGCATGTGAAAAGGCTTAGGTATTTTATATGCTCTTTTGAAGAAAGGTTTGTGTTCCAAGAGGGAAACATTTCATCATTTTTAACAGTGAGGGCATTACTGTTTCGTACACCCTCACTAAAATTAGTGTTACCAAATGATTTTTTTTACTGGGTTTCCATTTTCCATCACAGCTGAAAGGAAACTTCATGGAAGTTTCAGTTTCTGAGTCCTCTGATGATTACTACACAGCCAACTATTTTAACTGAGTAATGTTTTCTTTTTTTTCCTTTCTTTTGCCTTAAAGGGATTTCTGTCATCCAAAAAAAAAAAGAGGGAACTAAAATTTGTGAGTCAGAATAACTAAGGATTTTATGGATACGTGCTTGTGGTGATGTTTGGAAGATACTCCTTTGTCAGAGCATGTTTATTACTATGCAGAGCGGTACATGAAAGTCATGGCTGCAGGCACAGAACAGCTCCACACAGAGACCAAGTTTTACATATAAACTATGGGTTTTGGCAGACATAAGTCATTTCTTGAGAAATATCATGGTTGAGACTCATCAGACATTTTTGAGATTTGATTACAGTTCAAGTTGAAAAATTTGGTTGCAGCCAAAGCACATCTGGAGCTTTCTGGGATGTTTAGAATGGAAGGTCTTATCTCAGGGAGTGATTTCAGACTTCCTTGGGTCTTTTCTGTCTTCGAAGACTAAATCCCTGTTTCTTTAGAAACATAAATTTGTAACTGTATTTCTTTCAACTCTTTAGGAAGTAATAGAAGCTATTGCTGAATGTGCATTTAAGACATCGCCCTTTCCAATCCTCCTTTCCTTTGAAAATCATGTGGATTCGTAAGTAATTACCACATTTTCTTGTATGGTGTTTCATTTTTTATAAGATCTAGGTATGGAATTGTGTATCCATTTGTGACAATTTTATTCGATGGCACAAACAAGGGCTCTTACCCAAAAATAAACTTCTGTCAGCCTAAGTAACCGAGATGATCAGGATCTTCCTAAATTAGAACCTTTTGTGTGAGAGAGAAAGAGAGTTTGAATAATTGTGAGATGCAGTTTGTTAAATTTACAGTCTCAGTATGTCCTGCTGGAGTGCAGCAGTGCTTCCAAGAAAACGAGGCATATTTCACCTGCTGGTGACCCTGTTCTGTGCTAGAAGAATAATGTGAGCACAGGATTTGGTCTCTTTCTCTTGAGTTAGAAGTAGAGGCCAGAACCATGGATTTCTAGGATTGCAAAATAGGTGATGTGGATGGCCAGGAACTGTTTGTTTCTGCCAGAAAAATAACAGTTTGCATAAGATTTTTTTTTTTTTTAATTTTCTTTTAGTTACAAAGAAAGGATAATTTTACTGTGTAAGAAAAGAAAATATAAACTTCTAGCTTTGTCCCAGTGGTCTATTTTATTATTATAGTTCTGATTTTTTTTTCCTTTTCCTTTAAGTTTGACATTGGTTTTGAATGCAGAGACCACATGATTCAAAGTGGGGTGACATTGACACATAACATGTGTCTTAACTTGAATTGCCTTTTCCCCCCTCTGTTTTTGTTCTGTGAAAATATTTTCAACACTTTCAGGGCCAGCTTGGACTTTTTTTTTAAAATGTGAAATAAAAAGTAATCTTGGGGGCACACCTATGAGTGATTTAAGACAAATCAGAGAAGATGTTGACACTTTTGTTTCTTGAAGAGGAAAAGGGTGAGGGCTAACTGCTTTCCCATTGTTTTAGGAAGAACATTCTCATCATAAGGGAAGGAACTGGTAGAAGAAGCTATGTAAGAATGTTTTTAAGAACAGATGTGAAATACTGATCAGAAGTTATGTAGGTAGAAAAATCTGAAATCTGAGAGCTCAGCTCAGTGGTGTACCTTACAGTGTCATTTTACCTTTTGTGGGCAAGTATGTGTTTGCTCTGTGCACATTTAAAGGCCACGTGGTTATGATTGAAACACCTGCCTCTTAAATCCTGCTTAGTTATTCCTGTATTCCTCTGACAGACCACACAGATACTGGGTTTAATTTCCTTCTCTGATCAGTCCCCTCCTTGCTTTTTGGTGTCCTTTATATCCCTTTGGACTTGCTCACACTCACCTACTGTAGGTTTTTGCTTTTCTCAGTGCTTCCAAATGCAGCCTCTGGCCTTTAGAAAACATCTCAGCCATCATTCTTCAATGTACTGTGTTTTGTATTCATTCCTCTGGATTTGTTAAAATATACATTCACTGTGTTACTAAAAGGCAGAGAAAAAAGCAACATCTAAGTTATTTTAACCAGAAGGGTTACATTTTTCTTCCTTTAAAGTCATTATGACTTAAATCTTCAGCTATTCCAGGGTGATCTGTTCTATTTTAGGAAAGTAAAGAAGTAAAAGAAATTTATAAAATAAACTCTTGTCAGATGTAAGCTATGTACAAGAGTGGCTTTAAAACTATAAGATGTAACACTGTTAGAATTAAAGATGGTGTGATACTGCAGGAATGTGACAAAGATGGAGAAGAGTTACTGCTGCTGTGCCCTGATCTTTAAAATTTGTCCCCCAGAAAGCACTCTTCAGAAATGTCCAATCATGGAATAATGAATTATCCCTGTGTGTATACCTTGATGTCCTTTTCCATGCATTGCTATGATGTAGGCTTTTAGCAAAGCAAGTATGCAAAGCCAATACCAAATATTTTCTCTTTCTGAGGCTTTATTGGTATTTATTATTTTCTGCTGCAATAAATCCTCAGGCTTAATGTGCATGTTTGCTGATTTTGCTTTGGCTGAAGCAAAATCTACTTATTTTGCTGACTGCTACAATTATCCCTTCATTTCTTCACTAGTTGCTAGAGAAATCTGCAATTAGTCATGCCACTCCCAGAAACCTTCACCTAATTTCATGGAATGCTCCTTTTGTCTTTTCATTTACTTGGAATGTTGTTTTTCTCCTAGATCTTAAAGATGGACTTTGCCCTAAATGTTAACACTGATGTTGTGAGAGTAATTTCGTATTCATATGTGAAATTCTGGTCAAAAATATGGTTTTAGCTTGTGTTCTGCATTCATGGCTTTTAAACAGACTGTGATTAGATAGGACAGTGTTAATCACCACTGGACTTAAAATTACATTTTTCTTCCTTATGGTTTATGTTCATGAGAATAGTTTTAACACTTTTTGTCCACCTAACAAATCACTTACCAGCACATTGTGTAAATCATCTCATTTACTTCCTTTCGATGTGTTTCCTAGAAAGGCTCCTCTCCAGTACCTTTTCATCACGGTGAAGAATTCTTATCTTCTTTACTATAACTCCTCTATTAGTATATTCTTTCTTGCCTGTTTTTATCCAGTAAAAAAGTTTAGAAAGAGAGGCAGGTGTATAACTTTTAGACTACATAAAATATGATGTCTGCCATCATTTATATTGAAGTCAAAACATGCACACTGAAAAAAGACAGTACTAAGAAAAGATGTGGTTCTGTCAAAAAATAGAAAAGTGCCCTGAAAATGTGGAAAAGACCTTAAAAAGACCTTGACGTTTGAAATTGGGCTTGCAAGGAGATAAGCAATCTGCAAATCTGAAAGCAGACACTCTATAATTAGAAATGCACTGATGACATAGCAGAAAGGTTAAGTGATCCTTGAGCAGTATCCATATAAGATTGCTTCCAAGATTAAATTTAATTACAGTTATTCATGTTGCTGGTTCCTTGCTGGAATTGTTATTTCAGATACGAGCAGGATTTTTACCACTTCTTCGCCCTACACTTTGAATGATTTTAGTCTCTTCTGGGAAGCATCTGTGTGTCTGTCAGGCAGAGGAGGGATCTGTGCAGGAGGGATGGAAAGGTGGTGTCAGGAGCGGTGGTTGTGCAGTTGTGCCAGAGAGCCTGTGTGACTGACCTTCATAGCAGGCATCACACAAACACAGTAAAACAAAGTGCAGGCAACACAGTAACGGCAACAAAAACGTTTCTGGATCTTCTTTATATTTCCATATATCCAGGTATCACATTCCTACTTTATCTTCCCTTGCCCTGGCACATTTTGGGCCCATCTATAATTAGTCTGTGTGCTGCCTGTCCCTGTCTGCACAATGAAAACTGTAAATCAGATTAAAGTCAGCTGTGTTTAGACAATCAATTTTCATTACAATACAGGAATGCTGAGAGAATTTCCAGTAACAGTAGATGTGGGCCAAGAAATACCTGGTTTTTGGTTTCCTAACACAGCCCAGGGAACATGTGGATGTAGAAAAGTCGGTGTTTCATCTGTTGCTCTGGTTTGTAATTTTGAAATAAAGGGGAAATAAAAGGAAACTTGTGTTCCAACTTTTTAAAGTACTTCAATAGTGATATATAATCTACTATGACTAATGATCTCTCTCTTGCAACGATACATACATAGATTTATATATTAGCAAAAAACTACCACACAAGTAAATGCTGGTACTCCTAAATATTTTTTTATTCCTTCATGGGAGCTTATAAAAATACCCGTACATGTAGTCCAGTTCACAAAGACAAGTAATTTCGTAATGTCAAGATTTCCCTTCTTGGGCCTTATTTACTACCAGAAGTGGTTTTTCTAGTTTTAAAAACCATTAGTTTTTCACATAATTTTCCTTCTTTCTGCCTCTGGGATGCAGTGACATTGGAATTTATATGCTGAGCCAACATAATGTTGCATTACATTTTTCTCGTTTGCAAAAATGAAAGTTCTCGCTGTGCGCTCTTTGAGGTAAACATGTAATTAAACACAGAAGATCAGAAGAATTTGTTCTAGCCGTGGTGATAGCTGGAAATTTATTAGATTTAACNTTTTTTTTTTTTTTTTGATTCTTGTAGAGAGGGGTTTTTTTTGGAATCGTGCCCATTTAAAAATGATGATGTTGCATTTGATTACTGCGGTTTCAATAAACGTGTTCAGCTGATTCAAAGAGATGTCCTCTGAACTGCCTGGGTTCTAAGAGCGTGGATCTGTTAAAAATACACACTGGTGGAAGACTGGAATCAGATTCACTCTAATGACCCATAGATTCATAGCCACTTGCTGGAGTGAGATGCCTGTATTTCCCATGATAGCTGGTGGTTGGAAGTAGCCAACACAATGTCTTATCCTGACCTGTTCTTCCAATCACCTTCTCCTGTGTGGGTTCTTAGTTCCACTGCCTTGCTTGTCTTCATCTCTATTTTCATCCTCAGCTAAAAGTGGCTTTTAGCTTTCTTTGCAGAATTGCCTGCCTGCAAAAGGCAGCATTAATGAAGTGCTGTCAGGATTTAAACTGCACGCAACACTTGCTTTGTGGAATCACTTAAAGCCTCCTCGCAGTGTATTTGTCAGTGACTGAGCTAAGAGTGGGCCACCCAGTGTCTGCTCCAGGGGCATGCAGGCTACTGATCTCAGGGACATCATGTTTTCTGACTCAGATGCCACCCAACCCTTATCTCAGCTCTGCTTTGGCCATGTTGACCCTGGGAGAGCTGCACTGCACACTTGGTAACTAATGACCAACGAGGGACACAGTGGTGGTTGAACTCCTGGTTTGCAAGAGAAAAATGAGCCCTGTTTTTAAATTTCTTATATACACAGCTCTTTTTTGTCCTGAAAAAGGGCTCCATGGTAATGTAACAGCTTATACCATTCCTGTTGCTTCCATGATATGCAGATCATAATTAGCAGTAGCTGTGGAAGTTGTATTAAGCAATATAATCCTGTCCTTTAATCGAGACTTACCAGCAGAGCATCAAAAAAGGAAACTTTGAAAGATACCTCAGCTCAGATGTTACAGATTTTTAAACAGGCACGTACAACAAAAATACACAGTGTCTAAAATTAGAAAGTGACTGTAGCACTGAGCTGCATTTTAAGGTGTTTTGAGTAGTATTTCTGAGCCATGTAACCTATCTTCAGCCCTAAAACTTCCATCACTCATATGCAGGAATTATTTCATCCTTTGGCTGCACTTTGGGAAAATTGATTATGAGTAGAGTTTACTGAGGTTCAATTTACTTCTCGAGGATGCTGTGAAAACTGAAAAGTAATTTACTGTGGTAAAAATTGATGCTCTATCTGATTTTAGGCAAAATGTAAAAAAACCTTTAAAAAGGAATTTGACCACATACCCAAACAAGCTAAAATTATCATTGAGCTCACCTAGAAACCTAAAAATGCAGTTCTGCTATGTTGGCCCCAGTTATAACGTGCCTGCAGTATGCAATTATATGCATATAAAATGTAGTTATACCAGCCCTTATTATGGCAATTCTCCAAATTGACATAATGTATTTTAGCAGTAGCACAATTGCATCTACACTGAGACTTCTGCCAGAGAGGATATGTTAGGGGAAATACCTCTGAGTGAGCTAGTGAGAGCAGTGCAAGCTTTCGGGGCAGACCCAGCCCAGGTAGTGTCTTCTGCCCTTTCTTCTGTGTGTCTGTGCCTTGTAGAGATGCTGAGTGAGGTGGTAGGTACCTTTAGTACCCTTGGATTGGGGAATTTTACAGACACACCTGCACAGGAGACTGTTTTCTGGGCAACTGGTTTGGGTTTTATGCCTTAGGTCAGGGATGATCAAAAGGATAAAATCCAAATGGGGTTGTGTGGGGTATTTGTGTGAGAAGAACACCAGGCACGTGTATAACGTAGCAGAAGGGGGAAAATATTTAAACTCTGAATAAAAATGCTGCCTGAAAGAGGCAAATTCATCTTACGGTTATTTCACTGTTACTCAATTGACCAGTGACTTTACTTCATGTGTGATCCTTTTGATAAACTCTGTCAGAGGAATCGAAATAATTGAATGATACATCTAGGTCTCTCTGAAAAATTCTCAGCAATTCGATTGGGAAATTATATCTAGTTTAGGGATATTAAATATTCCATTACTGCTGCTTCCACTCTGTAACATTACTAGAACTCATTTATTTCTTTCTTTTCTTCCCCTCAGCCCTAAACAGCAGGCAAAAATGGCAGAGTACTGCAGATTAATATTTGGAGATGCCTTGCTTATGGATCCATTGGAAAAATACCCGGTAATGTGGCTTGGTATTTATCAGATCACAAATGTCTGTGTGACTTTTTATTTAAGTGTTTCAGCCCTGTCTTATTCTTTGTAGACAGACAGCCTTTCAAAACAGAGTCTAAAGGGGGGAGTTAAACAACGTGAGCTGTTGGTGACTTAAGCATCATTTTTTATGCAGAGATTGTCCTGATATAGTGAATTGTAATCATCTAAATGCAATTGATTCTCATAGCAGCCATTTTATAATGTAGGCTTTCATATTTGAACTAATACTTATTTTGGTTATTACTGTAGACATTTCATAAAGCATTTTTCTTCTGAAATGCCCTCAGTAGCCCTGTTTCATTTAATGTTGACGTTACCTCTTCTGCAAAATCCATTTCATTTTAACAGGGCTTACAGAGGTTACAAAACTGTCTTGTACCCTGTGAGCCCTAAGACATTGTCAAAAGCTTGTTTTCTTTTATTGTAACAAATCTCTCTTTTTCTGCAAGCTTGAAGCTGGGGTTCCTCTTCCAAGCCCTATGGATTTAATGTACAAAATTCTGGTGAAGAATAAAAAGAAATCACATAAATCAGCAGATGGAAGTGCAAAAAAGAAGCTCTCAGAGCAGGCTTCCAACACATGCAGTGATACATCCAGTATGTTTGAACCTTCCTCCCCCGGAGCAGGTATGAGCTGAATCTACAAATATATTTCTCCCTAAAACACAAATGCTTAATTACAGCTATAATTCAGTCCATTTACAGTGCTCTGGCAAGGCAGAGGTACAGCAGAGTGTTCCGTAGGAAACAGTGCTAAGTGTCATTGATCCAGGAGTGTAATCCACGAGGGCTCATGGCTGAGGAATCCTCCTGGAGTGACCCAAAGCTCAGTGGTGTGTGCTAACATTTGTCTGCACTGCTTGTTAAAGAAGAGCGAGCTGCCAACTCCTCCATCCTTGGCTGCCTTCTCTGTGTGCCTGAGCCCAACATCAAATAGAAATGTTTTCTTCTCCCTGTTGCCTCTGAGCTGTGCCTGCCATTTGGTGCCCTCTCAGACTGAACCCCTTGCCCAGAAGAGCTGCAGGGGTTTCCAGCAGCATCCCAAGGTTTAGGGTAGCTGGATGAGATGCCTGTTCCTCAAACACCGAGGCTTAACCTACAGCTGTCCTGCATTAGTCACTTCTCAGACCTCTGTGCAAAGGGCTACAAGATGATCTTCTGTTCCAGAGATGGGAACAGACAAAAATAATATGGCAAATAAACATATGTTACCTCTGTGTTCCCATCAGGAATTGTAGGGAATGTAATCGGGAAGCACAGTGTATTATGTTTATCTTGCTTGTTATTAGGAGAGTTCTTAGAAATGAAATATGAAGGTAATGCATATATTCTGGTAATGCCTGTGGCATCTTCAGGGATTAGTTGTGAGTTGGTGTACAAAAATTAGTAAGACGTGGTCTTTGTCCTGAAGAGCTTAAGCCAAACTAGAAAGACGAAGTGTGGAGGAAAAGGTAAAGTAACTACAGGAGCAGATTAGCAACTAGCAAGACAAACAACAGAATCTGTATATCCTGACCTCCAGCCCAGTGTCTGTTCCCCACACTGGAATTTCTTCTCCTGAGACATTTTGGATTCTTCAAAGCATAGACATTTATGCCCCAGCAGTAGAATACTTACAGAGCACATTGAAAGCTCTTCTGGAATAGAAGTTCATTACAATTTGCTATTCAAAAACTTTTTTCCATTGTTTGCAATTTTTTCCAAACTCTGATTAATTGAGCTGAAAATATTCATGCTGGCAGTTTGCCTTGAGCTGAATTAAAAAGAAAGAAATTCTGCTTCATTTGTGGGTAACATTGTTTATCCTATTAGAAGCAAAGAAAGTTTTCAACTGTTGTTTTTAAGAAACTATGAAAAGGGCATGCTTTGGAGTAGGCTTTCAAAAGAAGATTCATCCTGGCATCTGAGATGATTTAATACTATTTTCTTGATTTGCTTTAGACAAATCCCAAGCAGCAGAAAATTGTATGTTTCACATCAGCTCTGGGGTCCCAGCTCTACATTTTTGTTATCAGCACATGGTGCTTTCTCAGGACCTGGTGTGCACACAGAGCAATAGCTTTGTCTTTCAGGAGCCTCCCTAGGAGCTTTTCTGGGAAAAGATCTGGGCTGTGAAGGTAAATGATGATGGTGCAAGGCAGGAGGGTCAGTCCCATAACAGGGTGTGTAATGTTACAAATTAACTGTGAATATTATGGCTGTATTGCCTCTGTAACAGCCTCTGATTATGAAGAGGAACACTTACAAATTAGGAAATGCTGGAACTGAGATTGCAAAATCGATGTGGTCACTTGGTTCATCCGTGACTGCCAGAATACATTGCCTGTAATCCTTGTGTCAGCTCCTGTTCCTCCTTTAGGACTTGTCCCTCTTTCGGAGAATGCAGTTAGTCAATATTTTTCCTCTCTCTGTTATTCAATACTTGATCCCAGATTTAGCATCCTCAGTGGATTTCTGTGGGGGTATCCAGGCTGTGCATGAGCTCTTGACAAACAGCAGTGAATTTATCTGAACAATACCTGTGGGAAGTGAAATAAAATTAAGCCAATCTTGTCTAAGGACAGACAAATCTGACAAAGCTTAAGGATGACTGACAAGGAACACCCAGGTTCTCATTTTTCCAGAATACTTTGAATGCTTAAGTATTCAGAGCACAGCTCCAGAAATTTCGGCTACGGCTTAGAGCTATGAGAACGCAGCATTTCTGTAAATCAGATGGCAGTTTTCTGTTTGGGGAACATTTAAGAAAAAAAAAAAATTGACCATTTTATAAGACCCATGTGGCAAGACCCAGTGAAGAGCAGAGCTCAGCAGTCACCAGGGCACCCTTCTCCTCACTGTCTCGTGCCTTTGTTCATCTCAGGATCAGCAGCGTGTGATGCTGGAGCACTGCAAACCTTGTGCTCCTCTGTACCCAGTACCAGTTTCTGTCTGGAGTAGTGCAACTAAAGGCTCACTAAGGGAAGGCCTGATTCTTACCGTTTCTTAACATTAAGTGTTTTCAGTACTCCAGCCTTAATAGAATCTTTACATTTAGCAAGTTGGACATATTATTCAAATAACTCTGTTGGATTGTGTAGCTCCTGTCAGAGCTGCTGCTGATCTCTGGGAGAAGGCTGTGCTGATTTAGTCTTCTTGAGATTCTAAATTAGTCTTTTCACAGCAGTGCAAAAAATACGGAGATCCCTGCTTCAGCTGACAGCAAGTGTCTTACACTGCTTGAGGTCAGATTTAAACCCAAATAAACCACACTTTTGCTATAAGACATACCATATAAAAGCATGGTGTCGGTGATACAGCAGCAATAATTAAAGAAAGAATTCTGAAAGGAGCTTTGTGGTGTGCCTTGCAGGGTTCTCATGAAGCTGATGTAAGAAGTGGCTTCAGTAAGGGATATCTGTCAGTGGAAAAAACTTTTCCTAAAAGCACAGCAAAGCTGACAAAGCAGAAAAATAGAATTTCTGTGATAACACTTGTGAAATAGATTGTAATTTTGGTAAACAAGCATCTTGGATCTGGCTGGCTTTGCACAGTGAACAGAAGTAAATAAGCAAGGTTTTCAAAGAAGTTCTATTACAGTGCAGAAAGAACAGGCAGTTCTGCAGACTGTCCACTGCACCAAAAGCAGGCCCATACTGAAAGTAGCTAAAACTTGTTAATTGAACACTATTTAAATTTCCAAGCAGATTGTTGGTTTCTCACTGATAGGATGACATTTTTGTCAGAGTAGTGGGTGCTGCAAGAGAAGAAACACGGGAAGACAGAGAGTAGAATTGGCTCTGTGCTTTTGTCATGCTTAGACAGAAAACAGGATGAAAGGTTGTATGTAAATGCATTAGTAAATTGGTGCTGCTTGCCAGCTGAGGCCATGGCCCATTGTTACAAAGCAAAATGGTTTAGCAAACTGAATAAATTTTACTTTTTTCCTTTTTTAAAATCAGCAAGTGCTGAGGTACAGTGGGGGGAAAAAACCCCAAAAGGTGATTCCCCCCTCACAAGGTGCTGGTGGCTGCCAAAATGTTGCAGAGCTAACAAGCTGCACCAGCAAGTACTACTTCATATTCCAAGCTGGCTGTTATTTTGAAGGGGTCTGAGAAGGCAGAAGACCAAATCCCTCTGAATTTCAAGCACTGTCCAACCTTTTGTTTTGTTATGCTCTCAGTATCTGTCATGCTGCTGAGGAATGAAGATGGTAGAGAGCAACATCCTTTAATATCTTGGTATTCTTCTGCCTGCCTCTGTCCACAGGCAGGCTTTTGTCTCATGCTTGGAGGGCAAAGCCTGGGGGGAGGGCTCTCTGTTTTCACTGTATTTATGTGCCACGTAGCATGGAGAGGTCCTGTCCTGACCTGGGTGTGCAGCCCCATCTAAATGCAGATAGTAATTATGTCATTAAAGCTAACTGCCCTTAAAGCTCACACATACATACTGGACTTGACCTGTGCATAGTGCTTGTGCCCTCCTGGGGAGGGATGGCAGGGATGGTGTGGAGCTGATCCCACTGCCACTGCAGGATCAGTGGGCATGAAGGTTTCCACAGCACAGGCATCTCCTCAGTCTGCTTGCATCTGCTCAGGCTTGCTCTGGCTTCGTGTCCCTGCAGTGTAACAAGGGAGAGAGGGCCGGGTGAGCACAGGAGCATGCAGCTGAGTGAATGGCAAAGCCAGTGTAGTCATACCTTCTAAAACACTCATTTCTATTCTGTGTTTGCAATCCTGTCTGGGTCTTGCTGCCTGATGCAGAACTTGAAAATGAGATCTGATCTCCTCAGGAGTATTTCTGTTAAATATTTTAAAATAAACAAATTTCCTCCCAGGACGCTTCCAGCAAGAACAGGCTGACATGTACCTGGTGTCTTAGCACTGCAAGCTGGCTGGAATCTGCCCACGTGCCTTATTTTGTGGGCTGTGCAAAGTGTTATTTTGCTGGTCTGGCTAAATAAAGTGAAAGCTTCCTATCCCAAGAAGACTGTCACTGCAAATCCTGTGAGAGCTGGGCTGGCTCTTTGCACTGTGCTGAGGTTGCCAGAGCCATCCCTTGAGCCTGTTGAGCAATCATGTTATTTTCTTCAATGAAACGTTCAGGAAGAAATGTGTTGATGAATAAAGGCCTGACATTTCAACATCTGCATCTGGAAGGAAACGCAGCCTGGGTAGTCATCATTTGGTTGTGAAAGGCACACTCATATGCTCTTGGTGTTCAGAAGGGTCCCACTGGGCATGATTCAAGGCCTCTTGGAACAAGGAGGAGTTTATTGACTCAGTGGGCTTTGGATTAGACCTTAAATTGATAGGAGGAACTGAGGCTGAATTACCATTCTCTGGAGAGTTTGGGAATGCTGCACAGTAGTCAGATTTTTTTGCTGCCACTGCTGAATCACTATGGAATAAAATCTTTAGGGAGGGTTGTCAGTCCTATAGCTATGATAGGTGACTGCAGTGTAAGTGAACTCTTCTTTTCCAGCGTCTTCTTAAGATGCACGATGTACACCTCATGACAGCCAGGCCTGCAGGAGGAGTTTCTAAAGAGAAAGATAAGCTTGATATTCCTTAACGGTTTAATTTCTGGTGCAACCGAATCAAAACATTTTGCAGGCGAGGGGAGGCATTCGTAATTAACATTTTAAAGCGTTTGTGACTTGCCCGTAGGAATCTGATGAGCGCCCCGCAATTGCGAGCAAGGCAATGAGCGTGTTTTATCCGGTCCTGTTTACTCCGAGCACCTTTTCGTGGGAAGGAGGAGCGTGTGCGTGTCGCTGACATTGTTTGGCTGACAGTGCCCCCAGCCGGTGCAGCTGAGCTCGCCCTGAGCTCGCCCTGACCGAGCAGCACCCACCGGGGGCTCTGCGGGGGGACCGCGGTCCGGTCACTGCGGTTCGGCTCCCGGGCCGGACCCTCCCGGCCGCGCTGCCCCGGCGCACGCACTGGGACACGGCCGGGACACACGGGGTTTGCCCTATCCCAAGCGATAGCACAGCACATGGGAATCGCACCGATTCTCATGCCTGATTCCCTCACCCTGACCGTGCTGTTGCGTGTGAGCTGCCCCGGGAAGGGGCGAGGCTCCCCCGGGAGGTCCTGCCCGAATCCCGCAGCAGCAGGAGTTTGAACCCGCATCTCCAGGCGCTAGGGCTGTGCCCCCCGAGCATGGGAACATCTCTCGCAGCAGTCTGTGCTGCTGTACCACACACTGCGCTCTCTCCTCAGTGCTCATTTCCCAAGACTCAGCATCAAACAGCTGCAAAGGAACAGTTTAGTTTGGTTGGGCAATGAGAACTTAAATCAGCGCCGAAGAGGGATGAATCATGAATCCCTCGAGACCAGTGAATTTGATTTGTGCTGTGACAAAAAGCACATGTACAACAGTCTCCCCCAAGCAGTGCTACTTGCACATCTTTGTTGAATTTGTCGCTGGTAATTATGACTGTTGCCTCAGCCAGTAATTATCTTCTGCTTGAAACTTTTCAGGAGAAGCAGAGATTGAGAGCGATGATGATGATGACTATGATGATGACTGTAAAAAGTCGTCGATGGATGAAGTAAGGGTGTAGCCGTGTGCCGTGGGTGCGGGTGGGCTCCGGCAGTGCGGGTTGGCGTGTGTTAGCCGGAGCGGGGCTGCCATCCAGCGGAGCCGGGGAGGCAGAGCACCGGGAAGCACAAACACACACACACAGTCGGCTCGGAAGCCTGTCTTTGCTTTGTTTGTTTGTACTTGCGCTTTCTGAAGTCTAAGAGTGACTAGCACCGCGGCTGATCTGTTTCAGGCAGCTGCTTGTGGGCTATTTAGCATTTTTGGAGGAAAGACTTGACATCAAAAACTC
Organism: Scytalopus superciliaris; assembly: GCA_013400415.1. NCBI lineage: Eukaryota > Metazoa > Chordata > Aves > Passeriformes > Rhinocryptidae > Scytalopus > Scytalopus superciliaris. The sequence continues at coordinate 3,047,480 of VXBX01008695.1, read as the reverse complement.
AGAGCTGTATTTATTTATCCAGCACTGTCCATGTGTAAAGGTAGTGCAATCCCTAGGAGTCGTATAAAAAGAATGAATATAGTAGCAATTTAATTTAAACATTTCCATTTTATGGCAAATTTTCTTCTTTACGGTGTGATGCTCCCTATGTGAAGCATTGCCCTCACTGAGCCAGGGTCAGGGAAAGATCCCACAATCAGTAGAGAACTGGGCTTTGGTGTTTGTGGCCCCTGATGGACAGATCAAAGCTGCAGCCTTTCTCCTTCTCTGCCCTAGGGTACTGCTGGGAGTGAGGCCATGGCCACGGAAGAGATGTCTAACCTCGTGAACTACATTCAGCCTGTGAAGTTCGAGTCATTTGAAGTATCAAAAAGTAAGTAAGCCATATCTTATCCTGGACATTACCTAGCAAGTGTTTGGCAGAAAGTTCTGGAGAAATGGTGCTTGGCTTCCTCTCAGATACAGGAACACAGACAGAAAATGTTCCCTTGGTATCCAGCCAAATACATCCATTTTTATTTTGAAACCTCTTAATCTAAATATCCAACCTCATCAACAGTAAACATGCTGACATTTCAAAAATATTTTTGAAAATTATGTACTTAGATTGCCTTTGTTGCCCATGACTGAGGGTAACTTAAGCAGTTTGAGAAAGATGGTCATAAATATTCCTATTTCTGGTTTATAGAAGATTCAGGGTAAGCAAGAGTCTGCCCTTCCCCATATGCAAATTCACTCTTTCCTGCCTCTGTATATTGTAGAGAAAAGGCCATAATTTCACACCCTGCTGGCTTTTACAGAAGATGCCTTGCTAAGAATGCACTCAGTAGCATCCTCAGTAAGCACTGAAGCATCTTTTCCTTTCTTGGTGCACAACCCCCTGCTGTTTGCCTGCCCTTTTTCACTTTGTTTTGACAGGTTTTAACATGCTTTTGGCGCTTTTTAGTTAAAGAAGTGTATAGCATTTTAATTTATTCTGGATTTGTGGTGGCCTTGGCAGAGGACAGGCAATTGTTGCCTAAGTCCATGTCTCTGTACAAGATTTTGCATTTACTCGTGATGAATAATAAACATGTAAGAAGTTACCAACTGTTCATTTGTATGTGGGTATTTATACAGACATGCACACAAGCAGTCACAAAATCATGCAGGGAGCTGGGCTTGTTCCCTGTAGTAGTGTCCCTTTGGATGTTTATAATCTCCTTTAGCCCTAATGAGAATTACAAGAACACAGTGGGAAGGAGATATGCCTTCTGGAAAGGAAGCCATGTGAATCCTAGCAGGACAAGTTGATGCAGCTGGTATAAAATTGTTCTTGTGACCTTTTTTTCTGTTCCCGTGCCTGTGCCTTTCCAAATTCTGTGTTCTGCAGAGAACTGTTGCTGTCCAAATTTTTATCCCAAGTCTTGATGTGACCTTTGATCAATTGCATTGTTTCTGTGAACTCATAATATTAAGGAATTAAATTTCTGGTGTTTGTGTCAGAAAAAATCATTCTGTGGGACATGTGGCCTGTTCATTAAAGCAGTGGCCTTGGGTGGTAAATGTTGCTGGCTGGTTAAAGCATGACTTGTGGATTCTGGTCTTAGTTTAGATGCACTGCTTGATGTTCTTTAAATTCAGTGAAGATGAGCTGAATAAAGAAGGACTTAGATTAGGCTTGTTTTTTAGTTTGCTGCCTATCCAGCTGTTTCCCAAAAAATGTTATTTTTGTTCACTTGACTTCCCTAAGTGTAGGGTTACGTACTTGTTTATTATACAGTTTCTTCATTGTCTCAGTGTTACAGCACTTTGCTAATGTATTATTTTCTAATTCAGAAGTAGCTTGAATTTGTGAGCCTGGCCTCTGCAGTGATAACAGTACCTCATTGCTTCTGTCATTCACATGTTTTAAAAGTGCATTTTTTTGGTCTTGCATCCACTTTGTTAACAGAAATATGGAATAGCAGTGGATCTGTGCCAGTCCCCTGATTGCCCTCACTAGAAATGTTCCCTGTCTCTGACAGCAAGTAGCTGTAACTGTATTTTTCCACATTTTTCAGGCAGTTTTTCAATGAGTTACTTGTTCACTCTGTAGTGACTTCCTCCTGACAAGATAGTGTGGTATAATGTACCAAGAGAGAGAAACGTCTCTCCTGCACAATCTTTTCTTCAAAGGGCAGGTTCTTTAATCCTCTCCAGATACTACAAGGAAATAATTGTTTTTATTTTAATTAGGAGTTTGATTAAGCCCTGAGCAGATAGTAACTGAATTCTTCAACACATACCAGTTCTGGTTTCCTACAGATGCTCTACTTTAAGATAAGGCTGAGAGATAACAGTTTATTACTACAACAAGTTCAACACCTATATTCTAAACAGGATAAACCTGCATGTGTGTGGCTAGTGCTGTCCTATCAGTAAGGGCAAGGCTGGAATAAAAATAATCTCAGTGGCTGGAATAAGAATAATCTCAGTGTCTTTATGAGAAGCTGAGATTGAAGTGAGCTGACTGGAACAGTCTGGAGAAAGAGGATATTGTGTGTTGGAAAGGAAGAGGGAGTGGTAGGAGAGCAGCCTCCTGGGAACAACAGGAATCTTTCACCTTTTGGAGATAAGAGTTATGAATAAAAGCAGTAGCATGATGGCTGCTAATTAGAAATAGGGACCACAGTAAACTCCCAGTCTCAGCTCTCCTGGAGGGAGAGAATCACTTTTAGGACACCATGTTCATTCTCTGACTCTTCAGCATACACTGAGAATGGTTTGTAGTTCACAGGCTGGGAGCACATTTTCCTCTCACATTGGCCCAAACAATCCAGTGCTTCATTTCTTTGGATCCACTGCTTCCTTTCTGGCTTCCTGTGAGGAAAGTGCCCACCTGTTTCTGTCCTCCTTCTCTCTGCAAGACAAGTGCTTTTGTTCAGTTTTATCCCCCTCCTGCAGCTTCACAGTTTGACTCCAAGGAGCTGGCCAGGCTGGCCTCCTGGCTGTCCCTGGATTGCTGCAGCACAGTTACTTCTAAAACTGGATGAGGCCAAGCCTTTTCTCTGTCATGTTTGCTTGAAATAAAGTGGTGATGCTGGAGAGTTCTTGCTTCAACACAGGCACTGATCACCTCATTTTTAAAGAGATCAGAGCTGAGATAGCTAATGGATCTGACCTCCAGCACTGCAACCCCTTCCAGGCAACCTACACAGCTGACTGGGATGAAACAGGAAGCTGTTGATTTACAGGAATCCTTACCTTCTGTACAAAGGTTAAAAATACTGAAGCTAGAAGGGTCTTGACTTAGGCCCTCTGCTGCATTTGATGCTCGGGTACATTGAAAGGCTCTGCCCACACCAGCCAAAGGTGAGGAACAAATGATACACAAATTAATGTTTAGTTCTACCAACTTAGGTGCTAAGGAGGAGCTTTTCACCACTGTCAGATCAGAAAGTTTGAGCAAATTCAAAAGGTCATGTAAGCTTCACATGAGCTGGGGGTTAGGTCTGGAGACCTGCTGGGACACAGGAGTGCACCTTCAGGGCTGATTAGATACAGTGATGTTTCCGTGGCTGTCTGACAGCTGTGACCTTACCCTGACACGCTGAACTAACGAGAGCCGCCGTAGGCACTGCCAGTGTGCTGCTCAGTTTAATCTGACACGGACATTGCTTATTACAGCCTCACTCTGGCTCAAAGCCCTTGCATCTGTCTGCAAAGACAAGCCAGAGATCCAGCAGGGCCCCACAAAACGCTGCTATGACACTTCTGTGTCACAGATGTGAGCTTTGGGCTCGCCCTCCTAAATACACCAGCGCGCTGTTTTGCAAACAGAGATCTCTGGGTGTGCACTGAGTGTTTCCTGCAGCTGGTGCAGCACCAGTCTGGGGCAATACCAGTGCCCTTCATTTGGGCAGTGCTGGTGAGTGTGCACATGGAGCTCTGAGTATGTGCAGGGTGAGGTCACTGCTGCCAGCAAACCATCCTGTCTGTAAATTCTTTGGGATCAAGGCAAAAAGAGCTGGTGAACTGCAGGTGGGATGAGGAGGCTGAGACCAAACTAGTTGTTCACAGCTTATGTATCACATGTGATTTACTGCTCTAACATGTCACTGTTTTTGTTTTCCTTTTAAAATTTCAGAACGCAACAAAAGTTTTGAAATGTCTTCCTTTGTGGAAACCAAAGGGCTTGAGCAACTTACAAAGTCTCCTGTGGAATTCGTGGAGTATCCTTGACTTTCAGAAAGCTGCTTTCTAATTCTTTCTGTGCCTGAGATCTGTTACAGAGCTTTATTGAACTTTGGAGGCAGGAGCTGGGGAAATAAGGAATATAAATGAAATTTGTAGATTTGACTGTCTTTCTAAATGAATTAATTGGCCTGAGTTCTGATGAGCTAATTTAAAAATTGCCATGAGTCCTTGTGCTGTGGGCTAGGACTAGAGGGAATAGGCATAAACTATATATTGAAGACCTAATTCTTTGCATTGCCATTGTTACATTTATCATCCTGTATGAAGTGATACGAGTTATGATGAGCAAATTGTCAAAATGTGGTTGACTTCTTCTTTTGCAAATGTCACATGAAGTGCTTGCTTTCCCATCATACCTCTGCTTCTGAGAACTCTGAGGTGGTTTATGGCCACATGGTTATTTTTTAATACTTTTTATGACTTCTAAAGAAAAGCTAAGGAACATTCTGTTTAGACCTTTTGATGTTTCTCAATATCTCTCATCGTAGCTGCAGTTTAGAATGAGTGATCACGATAACATAATGCCTCAAAGAAGATTAATGGGAAGCTACTTCCACAGATAACCTGCAGCATGTTCTCGTCTCAGAGATTTGTAGACTCAACTATAAGATGTGTACACTCATCATTCCGTCTGTGTGCAGAGGCCAGCTCTAATGCTTGTTCCAGAAAACCACTTTTTAACTGAATATCTCTCCCTACTTCAGAGGAGGATTACCTGTTTACAGCTAACTGGCCTATAAATGTGAATGTAAATCCCAAATTAGAAACCATAAGGATAAGTGGGATTTTATGAATGCAATCCTTTTACTGCGTATGCCTGTTCCATTTTCTTGCTTATTCTGAGTACTCTGTATAGGAACAAGCAGCACTTTTAATTGCCCCATACTGATCATATCTGACAAAACTGCAGACCTCTGGAAGTCTTACGGTTGCAGAAATCCAATAAGGAATGCAGTGACATTCTGTAAAGAATTCCTGCTCTTAATACTGCAGTTGCACCTCTCTGCACAGTGATCTTTGTCACGTGTACTGTGTCTTAACTACTCACTGTTTAGATACAACAAAATGCAGCTGAGCCGAATTTACCCCAAGGGAACACGTGTAGATTCTTCCAACTACATGCCACAGGTGTTCTGGAATGCTGGCTGCCAGATGGTTGCTCTTAACTTCCAAACTGTAGGTGAGTTGTGCTGTTCTCTGGATTGTGTAAGCTGAACATGTCCACTTCTCTGATACAGTTTGTGATTCATAGGTAACAAAGGCTTTATGCATCAAAAGGTATTTAGTAGTTGAATTATACTATAGAGCTGCTAATTAACATTTTTAACAAGGGTTTGTACCTTTTCTGTTACAGTCAGTATGAAATGACAGTAATTGGTGTTATTTTATTGCTTTTAAAAAAAATTACCTATCCAGAACATAATTCTTATCAACATTTTTAACACCTAGATTTGTCTATGCAAATAAACATGGGAATGTACGAGTACAATGGCAAAAGTGGGTACAGGTTAAAGCCAGAATTCATGAGAAGACCAGACAAACACTTTGATCCGTTTACTGAAGGTATAGTGGATGGAATAGTAGCCAACACCTTGTCTGTCAAGGTATGTACAAAGCTGGTCAAAATGCTCTCATGGCAATGTTAGAGCACAGATACATTTTTATTTCTGTTGTGCAGTGGCCTAGGAAATGGCTATACTAAGTCAAGAAAATTAAATGCATCTAATGTTATGGAGGGGCATTTAATTTTTAAATTCTGCCTCACATTTTGTGTTGTAGGGTAAAGAAATGTATTTTTATTGCATATATTCTTTTCCACAGAAGTATTTACAGAGTCACAGAATTGGGAAGGGAAAGGATTTAAGAGCAGTTTGGCTGTGTTTTCAGTAACAAAGGGCTGGATTTAAAACATGCTGTGAAGTGGGAGGTTGGACTGGAACAGCTATAATACTACACTGTTTAGTATAAATAATTTTTTCTGGTTTTCTGAAAGTTCTCCAGCAGAACTGTGGAACCATAAATGTCAGCTGCAATTCATTGCCAACTTGCTTTTCTTCGTTCCTTTTTAAGGGCCTCTAACGAAGTTCAAGGACTACCAGGAACCTGCAAATTGAGAACTACTTACATGAATATTTAGAGGGATAGATTGAGTTGGGTATGGCAGGATGACAGATTTATACTCAGTATTTCTGGTTATAAAACCATAAACTTTCTGAAGTCCTGGTACTCCTTTAATGGCCTTGTCCATTAGAACAGTGTCTGTGTTATAGAATCCATCTGCAAAACACCCTCCTGTTTTCACTGAGAGAAAACAAGCATTTCCTCTCAGGCTGCAGACAGAAGCAGAGCCGTGCTGGGAGGGATGTGAGTAAAGGAATAATCTGATGACATGCACAGTAAAAAAAGAGGATGTGTGGGGTGACCTTCTGTGGTGACCTGTAATCATGGAAGCTTTCAGTTCCCTCCTGTGGGTTTAGAGGCACTTTCTTCAGCAATTATAGTAAATGGAGGTGGAAGTCATTCAATAGCTATTAGGAGATGCACAGGGTTTTTAAAAGGCATGAACATCCAGGAGTCATGAGACAGCTGTCAGAAGTCAGCTGCTTCTGCCTGCTCGGGAAAGGCTCTGCTGGTTACAGTGTCAGTGCTCATCCAAGGTGCAGCTGAGAATGGATTAATATTTGCTTTAGGCAAGCCTCACTTTGTTAAGGTACAGTGACACTGCTACGCACTCTGTGCCTCTTCAGCTTTCTGAAGAAAGTGAAGACCTTTCTTTCACTTTTTAAAGCTGAGAGTTTTGCTGCCTGTTAAAAAATAAGAACTCAGAAAGATAAACTATTTTATAGTTTTGCTTTTGTAATGTAACTCCTCACCCTCTGTGAAGAGCCTTTCTTATAATACCAACTTTTAAAATTTTCTCCCTCACAGCTCTAGTTTCTCTGCTGCTTGTATACCACTTTTCTTTTCCCAGCATTTTTGAACCTGCTGTTGAGAGTAGACAGAACTTAAGAGTTCCCAAAGATACCGTGTTGTGGAAATAGGCAGCCAGATTGAGGATGAGATCCAAATGAGTATTCCTGCTGAGGGAAGGGCAGCAGCATGATCTAAACCACATTATAGCTCATGGGGGAATTCAGGCCCACGGGGTCACAGGAAGCCAGGCCTCACAAGTTGTTTTTCTGTGTCTGCAATTAAACAGTGGGTTCATTTTTGCTGTTTATTGTGGTTTTAGTTTTGTTTTGGTTTTATTTTAAATGCATACTGTCTGATCATTAGTGAGAATTATCCATCTGCACTCATTTCCTAATCCGCCAAAGTGGTCTCTTAATGATCCTCCTTTATTCTGGCTTTAGATAATTTCAGGCCAGTTTCTTTCTGATAAAAAAGTCGGTACCTATGTAGAGGTCGACATGTTTGGCCTGCCTGTGGATACCAGAAGAAAAGCTTTGAAGACCAAGACCTCTCAAGGCAATGCAGTTAATCCTGTCTGGGAAGAGGAAGCCATAGTGTTTAAGAAGGTCAGTGTAACACCTGTTCCCCAAAATGTTCCCCAAAAGTGCATTGGGCTGTTGTTATCACTGTCCAGTGAGACATTTCCATGATTTACGGGCACTTTGCACTTGTTAGAAAGAAGAGGAAGGGATTCTGAATAGTTATTTCTTGAGCTGTTTATTGTTAACCACTTTTACAGAACTTTGGCTAGTCTCGCTGTGCCAGCTCCTCCCAAAATAAGTGAGTTTGAAGTCAGTTGGTTGTTGCCCTGGCACAGCTGGAAGGAGCAGGTGTGGTGATGGAACCACAGTGCAGGGCTGTGCTCTGGACAGCACACAGGGATCCCAGCAGCAGTTCAGCTGAGGGGCCATGGCATTTTGCCTTGGCTGAACAGCCCTCCTGTTAGCCCCAGAGCAGAACAATGGGAATGCAGCCCTAACGACCTGGCTGGCTGAGCTGGCACATCCAAAGCAGTCTGCTGTCTCTGCTCATCACTGGATTGTGCTGTACAAATGCAGCCCAAGTCAAACAACATAAATCCCACCCACTGGAGAGGACACATGAGCTTCTGAGCTACTTATGCAATTTGAACACCTTTCAGACATTATTCTCTAAACTTTAAAGGAGCAGAAAATACTGAGCATGTCTTAGGACTGTGCAGGAAGGTGAATGTGTTACCGTGCTTTGCAATCCACTTGCAGCCAACATTTGAACAGAGTCTCTGGGTTTTGCTTCTTGAGCAGCCTGGTTAAGTGTATCCTGAGTCCAGGTGTGTGTAAAACCATGTCTGTCAGATTTCTCTTAGCAAATGTAGCTCACAAAGATGTTTATACAGTCGCTACTTGCAGTGCTGCTTTCCAAGGAGTAGGGCTCTTTTCCCTGAATATTTGGCCTTCTGAATGACTTTCCTCTGGCAGCCTGCCAGAGCTCAAGTTTGGAAACATCACTAGCATTTTTCTTCTGTAATGAACTTCTAATTAGTGTACTTCATTCTCTATTTAGTTAACGATCGTGCCTGACTGCCTCTGTGCTCAGGGAAGCATAGGCTACTATTTTTAGTAATGTTGAAAATAAATTAGTGAAGCTCTGAAGTTTGGGTTTTTTGTCTATCAATGGCTAGATAAATTTTAGCACACATTGTGAAATAAAAAAAAGAGGCATATTTATGCCCAATTTTAAAATATGTATTTCTATGTATATTTGCAACAAGTAGAGAATGAGATGGATTGTGCTACACATTTTTTAAAGTATAGAGTAAACATTGTTAGGATAGTTTAGTAACCTTTTCTGATTTCATGTTTGCTTAGGTGGTTTTACCTTCCCTGGCATGTTTGAGGCTGGCAGTGTATGAAGAAGGAGGGAAATTCATTGGTCACCGGATATTACCAGTCTCAGCAATTCGACCAGGTAACCCTTCTTCTCCATTGAGACAGACATTGTGGACTGAAAGGAAACAGCAAGGCAGAATCTCAGCTGCTGTAAACCAGATTTACAGCAACTGGGGATTTGAATAAGTACCATATTTCACCAGAAATTTAAATTTTTAACAATCCAAGAAAACCGATAGAATTAAAGCATCAGAGGCGTGGTTGTCACTTACTTGTCTCCAGTACATCAACTTTATGCTTACAGGTTTATGCTAAAAGGTGCAACTGTACATTTTTAAGAGGAAAGAGGGCAGCAACAGCCAATTTTGATGTCATCTGTGTGAGAATAGGAGACTGCTGGGAATGAAGGCAAAATATGCTCCTCTCACATAATTTCTACATGTATGCAAAGACTGACCTATATGTAAGCTGTTGTATCTCTGTACTACCTTTAAATCAACTCAAAATTACCTTCCTCTTCATTGCTGAAAATTAAAAATACCATTACTAGTCTCTTTGAAATCATACTATTATTTCTATTATAATTAGTGTCCACTTCAATGGGAATTGTCTTGTGCGACAGCTCAGCCCTTATTTTCCAGGCCAGAGACTTGTCAGAGATCCTCTTTCAGAAGGATGCAGTGACATTGGCAGTTTGAGCAAGAGGAGTGTTCAAATTCAGTGCCAGCTTTTCCAGTGAGGGGAGGAAACTAAATTAGGGCGAGCATATGGGCCATAAACATGCTTTCAGCTTCATGCACACTGGAAGAGTATCTGCACCTACTCTGTACCTTACCTAGTCAGTCCCAGCAGCAGCACAAAAGCTCACATCCCCATATCTAACAGTTGTCCATATTATTCCTGAAGAATAATCTCCACACCTTTTTCCTGAGCCAGCTCAGTTTATCAGTCCAGCAGAAAACTTTATGCCAGCTGCATTTTCTGCTGCCTTAATGGATATAACTGCCTGGAAGATCTGCTGGGCTCCAGAGGAAGATGGGTGATTGGAGAGGAGAAGGGGGATGTGAAGGGTTTCCCTCTGCAGGTAAAAGTGAGCTCTGACCATGGCTGCTCCCCTTCCGTGGTACTTGCCCACCTGCAGCACAGAGTCCATTCATCAGATCATCAAATCTGTAGCTGCTCTTAAGCTCGTGCTCCTTAGCACAAAGAGCACGGTGTTAAATCATGCAAGGACTTCTGAGAGCTCTTACCCACAGGCCCAGGGTCTGTCCTTTTGACTCGAGTAATTGTTAGTTTACACCATGTGATGGAGAACAGCATGTTGGTTTTGGTTTATGTAAATGCTGAAAATTTGCTGCAGGAGGTTGAGAGAACTGAGAACCCTTTGTAATGTGTCGTTTCTCTCTTTTCTGAGATGCTGTTTAAGACTCTATGATACTATCACACAAAGCCACAGAATTATCACTGTTCCCAAAGCAAGGATTTAGCTGTTACTTGGAGAGGCAGTTGTTCACATCAGCCAAGGGAGGATTCCTCCAGATAAATGCATCCTGCTCATGACTTGTATCCTGACACTACCCACAGGTGCAGCTCCCAAATTATGCCTTAGGAGATCAGCTTCAGGCACAGTCTGAGAGACACCCCTTTGTGAGGCAGAGGGTGCAGCCTTGCAACGCTGCAATGCTGTAGGAGCTTGCTGGGGCTGGAAGTCCTTTTTTCCCATTCCTACCTGTGCACTTCCATCACTGTCTTTAAACTGGCATTGATGTCTGGCATTTTGGAGAGCTAAACTGATGGAAGACTCTTGGCACTTTCTGAAGGTTGTTTTCTCCAGAGTGAAGCTTGCTGAGCTGCCTCTACAAAGTCAAAAGTGTCAGAGAACAGCAGGTGGGCTGGCAGAAAGGGTTTGGGGCTGCCCCAGCTGCGGTGCCTTGCCATTAACTTGGCTAAGCTGCACTGAAATGTGTGTCCCCACTCTTACAACACAGCCGGCTTTCAAGTCAGTGTGAAAATCCTCTTTTTACCGATACGTTTGTAAGGATGGTGACATGATAGGAGTTATACACAGGCATGCTTTGTAGCTATCAAGCCACATTGTGTGTTTTTTGAATTAGATCCTGTGTGTGGATGGACAGTTACATCTCAGTTTTACTTGGCTCTTCAAATTCCCGAGTACTACCAGGTCACTTTTGAAAATTAAAAAAGAGCTATGAATCTAAAAACTATCCAGACAAAGGTAACAGAAGAGAATGCATTAAAAAAATTATAACAATTTCCAGCATTTTTCACATATGTAAAAATAAAGGGAAATAATACTTTAAAAGGCAGTGTCACGTGCCTTTCCAAGAGCCCTATGTCTGTACACTTCTCTCTGAAACCCTTCAGGTAAATCTTTCCTTTCCAGAGGTCTCTGGAGTTGATTGCTTCATTGGAGCCACACTATAAATAACAAATGATAACACAGTCACTTTGGAAATGCCTGTGTAAGGGTTTATGCTCTGAACTGTTGTCTCTTATTTTGCAGGCTATCACTACATCTGTTTGAGGAATGAGAGGAACCAGCCTTTGACACTGCCAGCTCTCTTTGTGTACATAGAGGTCAAAGACTACGTACCTGATACTTATGCAGGTAATTCTGTGACATTTTCCTGCTGGGGAATATAAAGGTTAATTGAAACACAAAATGCATGTGGTGTAGATGATTTGCCAGACTGGGATAACAGTCCTGTGAATAAAAGTCTGCATCTGATGGATCATTCTGTCTCATCACTCACAGGAGATGGCCTGATTTACAGGGACTTGCCTGAGGTTTAGGATTAGGGCCAACTCTTTTATTTGCAGCAGACTCTAAAGGAGGAAATACCCCAGGCATTTGCCATTGAAACACAAATGAAACTTGCACAACTGGTGTATAATTTTTTTCCTAAGAAAAGTGCCATGCTTAAGGTAGAGAATTGTATGTTGGTATTGGCTCTGAACAAGGATAGGTTTAAATGCCATACTGTGAAAGACCATCCTCAGTGAAAACTAGTATTCTGTGTAGCTATTTTGTGGGTTTTTTTTTTAAAAACAGGATTTTTACTAATGGCTCTGTGTGCCTCACATGAGCAGGATCCTAGTTGACTGATGCTGTAAGCTTCAAAAGTCCATCATAAAACACTGCAGAAAAAGCACATTGATGAGCCCCAAGCACAAAATCAAAGAGGGTTCGTGTTAGAATATTTGTGCATGATGATGGATGGATTCCCCTCCACTGCTGTCTCTAGGCCCCCTAAGAGCACGTGTCAGCAGCAGACCTGTATGGAAAGTACTGCCTCATTTTTAAAACCTGGGGAGCACTGGAACCATAACATAAGGGCTTTGAAACTGAAGTGTTTGCCTTATTTCTAGATGTGATTGAGGCCTTATCCAATCCAATCAGATACGTAAACTTGATGGAGCAGAGAGCTAAGCAACTGGCTGCACTGACTCTGGAAGATGAAGAAGAGGTGAAGAAAGAGGTAAGGGAAGTTTCTGAGTCTCTGAAAATTATGCTACAGTATTTTAAAGCATCTGTTTTGCTTAGAAAGACAAATACTGAAAATCCCTGGTAGCTGTATGTGCTGATTATGTGAACACCTGTAAAGATGTCACCCAGACTGAGGCTGGGGGGCACTGTGGCCGAGCAGCATCGCACTGTGTGTGTGGCTTCACTGAAGGCAGCACGCTGGGCACTGGGGAGGTTGTTGTTCAGAGGTAAAGAAAATGAAAAACCATGTTTTGTGTATGCTGTGCAACTGTGTTACGTGGTGACTGAAGTCCTCATAAGTCAGTGCCTCTTGTTTTGCAGCATGATGCTGGTTCCCCTTACAGAAGAGACAACTCTGTGTCAGTAGTTTTTCCTGAAAATACTACAAATTTTAAAGAATTTCACACTGTTTCTGGAGAGCTTAATCTGTTGGGAAACATTTGTGTATCTCAGATTATGATTTCTCTATACATTCTGAGAGCAAACATTGCCTACAGAGGCACAGAATAATTCTACAGTTACTCAGATGGGAAGGGGCCTCTGGAGTTCAGCTGATCCAACCCTTCATAGGTGTTCAAAAAGCAATGAAGAGGGAGGAGGCCACAGAGTCAGTAAATATTCAGGCCTGTGGTAGCTTAGATGAGAGCTGTGGGAACCACAATTTCAGTTGTTAGGTGTCTGTTTGGGTGTATGGGTTACCTGCACACTAACCTGTAGCTGCCGTTCTGTGTAAGTGAAGGTGTTGTGCATACAAAGGCATAGATGTGATTCTAAGTGTAATTGAGAGTGCTGACAGTTCAGCCTGGGGTTTTGATGAACTCTGTACACATTCAAACCTTATCCCTGGTCCAGACATCGTCGCTGGGATGTCTTCTGGCAGTGTTCGAAAGTATCAGCTTTGCCTTCCAAAGACTGCTTCTGTCAGATGTTGGGCACACTCTGTGGATCAAAAGGCACCTGGTGCAAGTCTCTGGTGAAGATGGAGAAATGCTTTATAATCCTAAACTGCCCTCAGCTCTGGTGACTGTCTTCTTCAATTCTCAGATGCACAAAACTTCACTGAACTAGATTTTGTAACCAAGAATACATTCCCAAAGCAGACCAGATGAGTGAAAGTCATTACAATTCAGTGGCCAACAATTTACTCTTCGTGCAGTGTCACAAGTTCTGCTGAATGAGGACACTGTGAAATGCTCAATAGTATCTTAGACATTTATCTAGGACACTCTACACATGAGATTCTATATTAATAGAGAAGGGTTTTTTTAACATAATCCTTTCAATACCTTAGAGGTCATTTTTACTTTTGAAAAACTACAGATTTTCCTGGAATGTACAGGAATATTTGTTAGTTAGAAAAATTCTGTCATGGAGTGTCTTCTACGGCAAATAGGAAGAAGGAAAGGTGACTTGTAGTGCTCAGGCAGTGCTACTGTATGTCAGGGAGCTTGGAAGCTTATAGGATGAAGAAGCTTGTTTTGGGGTAGCACAGAAATACATTGTAAAAGAGAGCTGGAGTGGTTGTGCATTTGCTAAAAATAGGGAATGGTTGAGTTGGCTGCAGTATCAAGAGACAGGTACAAAATTGCTGCTTCGAGTGGCAGTCTGAATTCACCACTGTTACCTTCTATTTATAAAGGCTCATTCTGGGTAAGATCTTTGGCAGCTGGTCTGTACTTGGAAATCTTGAATTGCCTGATCATGCTTTGTGATGATAACATTTTCTTCATCTGTGTGACTGACTGATTGTTTTGTTCACTTGCACTGGCCCACGACAATCACACTGATTAATAATTGCAAGTACATTCAGCAACACAGCTGAATAAACCCAAGTGTGCTTGGCAGAAAAGGACACGAGTGCACCCAAGTTCACTTTTACAATGTCCAGTTTGAAATTTATACCCTAAAAATGATTGTGTGCAAAGCTGTGCCATCTCCTGGCACAGATTCCATGTCCCTACACCTCTTTCCCACCCCTCACACACATTTATTTATCTGAGCTGGGTTCTTGCAGCTGCCAGAGGAAAATTGAGGGTTTTTTTTTCTTTGCTCTCTACAAGTTTAAACTCAAACTCTCAAGGATGCTCCTCAGAACAGTAGTTAAATAAGCTACCTAATAGTGAATTGCTTTGAACAAGTAAATCAACCTTTCTTTAAACAAAGAATGCTGAAGAACTGACAGAAGTGCCAGCATCTTTTCTGTATTCCTTTGCAAATTGACCAGCATCAGTGTAACAGAAATTCTTCCTTTAGCTTTCTGGTTAGTTCTTGCTTGCCAGCCTGGCCTTAGAACAGCTGTTTTTGAAAACTGGAAGCATGTTAATACTCGCAGTGTGGCTTTTGCACCTTGAGCTGTACTTACCGGAATACACTGTAAATCTTTAAGGGCATACAGGTAGTAAAGTCTTCCCCTGCCTACTGTCCTTTACAGACAGGAAGAATGATCCAAAGAAATTTGCCGAGTTCCTTGGGAAGAATTAATCCCAGCCTAAAGTAGTGTGGTGTAACTGGTTGGTACATTTTCACGCCCACAACCATGAGAGCACAAGTGTGTAGGGGCCTAGGAAAAGCCAGATGGAGTAAAATGCATTTTGGCTGTGCCTGCTGGTGAAATGTCCCTGGGGCTGCATGTTAATTCCCACCACAGAGCTGGAGTCAGGAGGCCTTCCTGGCTCTCTAATGTGTCTAACCTGTTGTTTATACTCATAAAACAGTGCTAAAGTGGAAACTATTGTTTTGCACGCCTGGATATAAATCAGATGAGGCCATTTGGCTCTTTTGGTTAAATAAAATTATTTTGATAGGAAAAGTAAACAACAAGACACCTCTAAGAGAGCAGCTGCACTTAGAGTATCTGATACCACTCTTTAAACTGAAAATTCAGGCATAATTTTGCAAGCCATGATGATCACACCAAGGTACAGTAATGGAAATAAAGTTGATCTGACACTTCTTACAGAGAGCTGCTTACACTGGCTTGTACTTTGCCCAAGGGGGGGATAGAGGCAAACTGAGGTAAGAACTGCCCCCCCACCCTCCCAGTCCCAGCACATTGGGAATACAGGTCCTTCTGTCTGTGGAAATGAAAATAGACCATATAGATACATACCTCTGGGAGTATGTCTCTTCCTACTTAGTAAATGTACTGTGTTGCAAACATGTGAAATGGAAGCCAGTTTCTGTGAATATTGAAATTAAAAGGCTGGATTATATCATGCTCAAAAAAGAGCCTGAAATACTCTCCACTAAGGAAAAAATCATATTTACTTTAGCATTCTATGTGCTGAATTATAAGGAGAGAAAGTGCTTTTTAATGAGATTAGATTGCTTGATGTAGTGAAAATTACTCTTTATTCACATTTCTGCTTTAGTTTCTGAAAACAGATGTTTCATGTCCAAAACTGACAGGCTGTATTAATGCTTTCTCAGCAAGCTCTGATGCAGCACATACAAACCTAGTCTCAAAAAGATAATACCCACTTTCCCATGCAGTGACTTCTGGGGCACAGGCCTGCCAAAGTCAGAAATTCTGGCTTTATATATATTAAATGTCGATGCTCTAAGCAGCAAACGTTTTTATTAAACTGTGGGGACTGAGGGGATAACCGTGTCTGTGTGTGTTTGTCACAGCTACACGTTTTCCCAGTCCCACTATTCCTCTGTCAGGAGTGTTGGCTAGATCCTGTTTTTCCATATTTTACTGCAGTTATCCCTGCTTCATATAAATGAAGTTGGCACTGGATTTCCAGTGTATCAGTTGCCTCTCCTGTAATTCTGGTAGTAACGGGCTGTTGAGACAGGAGTTGTTTTGTGATGTACAGTGTGTAGTCAGGGACACACTGAAGGGAATCGGTGGCAGGAGCAGCACAAAACACTTGGATCAAAATGTATTTTGCCTCTGTTGGTGCAGCGCAGGCTGATATTTTGCAAGTGTGGAGTGATCACGGGGGGAAAAGCACAACAGCTGTGGTATCCTGCCTCTGCATGTAATGTGATTGCCATCAAAGAGTGAAATGGAAGCAGCTGAAGGAACAAATCCAAAACTGCCCTGAGGACACCATGGCAACTGGCCCCTCGCAGGGACAGCAGGAAGCAGGGCCTGGCCATTTCCAAATAAAAATTGCTCTGAATGACCTTCTGTTTGCTCAGTGTTGGGTGCTTGCTTAAAACCTCGTGGTCACAAGGAAAACTGTGAGATGATCAGTGAAAGCCTGAGCCCTTACGAGACTGGAGAGCAGGAAAAGGTTGTGGAAAATGCTTAAATATTTGGATACCACAGATGTATTCATGCAGCAGGATGGAGGTATTGTTTACATATTATCCTTGGAGTGTAATTACAAGAATGCAGGGTCTTGGGAATCAGAAGTATGTCTCTGTTCTGCAAGAATGGTGATTAATGATAGTGCTGTGTCTATCGATGCAATTTAAAAGTAATTTTGTGTACACATTCTGTTCACAGCAGGGGTTTGAGTAGCTCTTTTGTGCCAGCACCTACATTATTTCTAGAAAGATTTTGTGGCAGAGAACGGTGCTTTTCAATAAAATACTGACTTCACATCTGGTGCAGTTAATATGTACTGTACTGAAAAATGTCCCTGATGAGTTATATCCACTTAAAATACTTTTCCAGAATAATACATGCTCTATTTCTTCTTGAAATTTACCCTGCAAAAATGAGCCACCTGGGTTACCACAGCTCTTAAGGATATCTTTTGTTGTTGTTCTCTCTTAGAATGGTTTTTAGATACAACATTTACAGAATTTTACATTTTAAAAAAAGACCCTAAACTAGACCTGGAAATAAGTGAATTCTGTTGGTTGGGAAGAATAATGTAAATCCTTGTGCCTTTCAGATTGACCACGGAGATGCACCATCTGAAGCTAACAATGAACCCAGGCCAACACCAGCAGAAAATGGAGTCAGTTACACAGCCTCTCTCACACCGAAACCAGCAACTCAGGTTGTCCACAGCCAACCAGCACCAGGTAAAAAGGAACAATTTTTCAAGTGCTTTGTGCTTAAAGAACAAAGGGGGGTTGTGTGTGTTTGGTTTGTTTGTATAAAACAAGTAGAAACTTTGCCACCACTTTCCTATGAGGTTAGGGCTAGTCTCCTTCAAAAATACAAACATCTTCTCTTAAAGAGTTGCTTTTGTGGTGAAACTGAAGTTCATTACAAACAAGAAAATGTGCTGGGCTTTTGTTGTTGTTGTTGCAAGTGCAGGAACCTCTTGGAATTGTTTTTACAAATCTGCCTAATTTATGCACATAATTCCATCTTACTCCATACGCAAAACCAGTCTTAGGGTTTGATCTGACTGACTTGTAAGGAGCTGGATTCTTCTTGTGTACAGAAATGTTGCACTGACACCATAACGTAGGGCAGTTCTGTGTGAGGGCTATCGGGGAGCTCAGTAACATCTCCCTTAAATGTCAAACAACAAAGCTCAGGTGGGTTTTTGGAAGGTCCCTGTTTTGTGCTGGTTCACAGGGTTGCGTTGTTTTCCAGCTCAAGATGTGTTTTCTCGAATGTGAATAAATACCCATGTCAGTCTATGTCCCGTGTCACCTGCCTTGTTTTAACATGTAATCAAGCACAATAATAGCTGTTGTTTTAAGGAATTAGAACTATTCCTCTCTTTCACCTCTAGGTTCGGTGAAAGCACCTGCAAAGACAGAAGATCTTATTCAGAGTGTCCTCACAGGTAATAAATACACAGGTTACACTGCATGAGTGACACATGCTTTTGTCCAGAAAAACATGTTCTTTATGAAATAGGCCACCTGGCTTAGACATTTCTTTGAGTGGTTAGGACTGCAGTAACTCCTAGAAATTGTACATGTCATGTTTCTTCCTGAGATTTGAAGTTATTAAATGTTTGAGCACATTTCATGAGATTGGGCGCTAACAGGCAATTTTAAAAAAGAATCCCATTGTTGTAGTTTCACCAGCATCAAGTTACTATCTAATGCAGAAAAAACTCCAGCATTATTATGGGAACAGAAGCTAAATTTCTCTGAATATAGCGGATAGAAGTGAAACCATTTTATCTTCATTAGCCCTGCAGTGTTCCCACTGCTGCTACAAAGCTGGAAATTACCATTCCATTAAGCGAACTGGCCTGTCAGTTAGATGGGGCCCTATTGTTCAACTGGGAGTTGTGTCCTCCAGCTTGGAGGTAATTTAGATTGCGAATCTCATAAATCAGTTGATTTTATAGTTGTTCTACATTAGAACCCACTTCATGCCCAATTCTTGTGCAGACCTACATTTAGGGGTGGAAAACAGGTAAGATACATGATATTCTGTGTGTTGGTTGTCTCTTACTCTGCCTCATGTGCAGCAGAAAGAGCCTGCCTGGAGTGTGGGAGTGCTGGCCTCACACAATCCATCTGCTGTCTGGGAAGGGGTCTTCAGTCTGGATTTCCAGAGCTGTGATCCCAGATCATGCAAGTCATTCCTTCAAGCCCTTTTTTTTGTTAGCTCTGCCTTTGGGGTGGTGAGCTCAGCATTTAGCCACCTGTCCTTTGCTGGACTGGCAGCCAGGTGGCTGTGACTCTGCTGTGACTCTCCTGAGGCAGGGGCTCCACCAAGAGAGAAGTGAAGTCTCTCCCGAGATTCCAGGGTGATCCTGGGACATGCCTCCAGCCAGTGCCCAGGTCAGGGAGGGAGAGCAGAGGAGTGAAGGGGGTTTGGGTATCAGCATGTTACAAAGAGAAGGGAGACTTGAAGTCTTGGTAGAGTGGGTACGAAAAGAATCTGTGGTCACATCTATGTAAGATCACGTTTTTATGTGTTGGGTTGGTGAGAATCTTTGGCATCTGAAAGGGGTTGAGGAAAGAAAGCAGAAGGCCTTTATTTTGCTATGCATCTTGGTGCTGTAAATTTTCATCTCTCCTCTCATTCCTGTATCAATTCACTTTGCCACAGTCTTTTCCAGGTAAATCTACTGAGTTTATGCTATCATTTCATTTACCCACAGTAAATAAGCAGGCTTTATTTCATTGCTGGTTTCTCTGATTGAAATACTGCATTGTTAGAAAATTGAAGTGGCTTTTGTTATTACCATTGTAGAAGTGGAAGCACAGACTATTGAGGAGCTAAAACAACAGAAGTCTTTTGTTAAGCTTCAGAAGAAGCACTACAAGGAAATGAAGGACCTTGTAAAGAGGCACCACAAGAAAACCACCGACCTTATCAAAGAGCACACTGCAAAGTACAACGAAATCCAAAATGACTACCTGCGGAGAAGAGCAGTTTTGGAAAAAACAGCAAAAAGAGACAGTAAGAAAAGGTATGTTAAACAGAGCTTTCCTGGGCTTGGTGTTGGAGGGCTTTACTCAACTCTGCTTTTGTAGCAGGCAGATAACAAGGAGGTGACATTAGAGCACAGAATAAGTCCAAAGCAGCAAGATTCCTGAGTAGTGAGGATGAGAGCATTGTCTCCAATTTTAGAGCCCTGGAAAAAACTCAGCATAGAGCAGAGGGCAACAGATGTAGAATTAGGTAAAAGAAACACCAGAAGGTTATTAATATGTGACTACTGTTTAAACCATGATTGATCCAGAACACTTGGGGATCTCATGATGACTGCTTGGCTTTGCCTCTGCATACACACTCCTTCTGTGCTCTCTCTTTTTCTAAGCCTTGCATCTCCCTGTCTCTTTGTGTGTGCTGATAAAATTTTCATATTATTTGTTTAAGTAATAATAAAAACCGAGAGTTGTATTTATTGTTATCAGTTTGAAATGCAAAGACTGCAATGAATTACTAATCTTTACACAATTATTGCCATGTTCTTATGATAAGGAACTCTGTGTTAATACAGTTCAATTCTGAACTCCTGGCAAAACATATTCACACACAGATGCAATCGGTGTGTGATAGTCTGGCAATTGAATTTTTATTTCTCCCATTAGTGCATCATTCTTGTTTTAACATTATTTATTTTTTAAAGTAATTAGATAAGTCCTTTAACTTCTGTGTGAAACTGATACAGCTGGAATTCTTAAGCATGAAGACATTGAATAGAAAAAAAGTTACTGATACTTTTTGTTGGGGATCATCAGAGAAAAAAGCTGGAAGCGTGGTCTGGCTGCCAGCCTTGTTGATAGTACCTCTAAATGCAGGTGACTGGGATTCAGGCCATAACTTGTCCCTAGGCAGGAACTTACTCATTTAAGCTTGCCTGGTGACAGAATGTCATTGGGCTTAATAAGAGCTTGACACTCATAATATAACTATGTTCAGCTGGTCTTAACTGTTGCCAGTTTGCAGGCTTGCAGGTTCTATACTTGAGTTTAATAAACTCCCTTAATGACTGGTTGTCAACTGCAGGCACAGGGATATTTTATCTGCTGTATTTTCCATCCTCAGAGTGTGTGACAGATAGTGGCAGACAAAACAGTGTCGTGTTTCTGTCTTTTCTCTGCCATATTCTATTCACATTTAAGCAGAAAATCAAACTGAATAAGTAAAATGACTCATTTATCTTTGAGCAAACAGGATTTTGGTTTTTTCTTTCACTGTGTTATGATGTGACCATAAATCGTTCGTGGTATCAGGCAGTAAAACCTTGCAGTTCTATTACATGGAGCTGTCACAGGGATTTCCGAGACGGGAAGTTTTATGTGCAGATACAGAGAAGTCTTGAAGGTTAAAAAAATCAGAGGTTACATTTTAAAAAGGCAGGAATATATTTTTTAGGGATTATCAGACCTGCAAATACATATTATCTCAAGCAACAGACTTTTAATAGGATCCTGCATCCCAAGGAGAACGGTGATTTTTATCGCTTTAAATTATTACTCTAGGTATTTGCCTGTAACTGCAAAGTATAAATCACTACTTCATCAGGAGTCCCTGTATCAGATAGCCATAAAAATGTGTTGTCTCTGGTCAGAGGCAATCTATGCTTCATGTCCTTGTCTAAAATTGAACCAAGGTTCAGTAAACTCATTTTGTATAGGAAGTTTGAAATATTTATTTCTACACATGCACAAGTGTTTTGTTGGTGTTGTTCTGAAGTCCCTTTAATGATCATGTCCCATAAAAAACAGTATTTGAGCCAGTGTTTAGAAATAGGCCTGAGTTCTTTTTCCCAAATATACAAGAGAAATGTCAGCTTTAAAATGCATTGTGTAATGGCATAATACACTGATTGTAATATTCTCTAATGCTGTCTTCTGGCTCTGTAATATTTAAATTACCCTCACCTATCACACTGACACCACATAACCTCTTAGCAGAATATTCAAATACAGTAAAAATGCAAGAAATAAAAGGAGGCTACCTTGGGATTCGTGTCCTCAGACTGATGGAAGCAGATTCACATTATTTCAGTTGAAGTCACTCTGATTGACAGCAGCTGCACACTCGAACCTGGGCGAGAGGAGAAGAGGCAGCCAGTGCAGCAAGTTCTCTGCATTGTAATCTCTGCACATTTCTGAGTAGCAAACTCATTTTTCTCCCAATGTCAGCCCCCTCTGTTCAAGGTTTTGTTGTTTTGTCCATCTCCTGTGCTGCTCTGACGTTTCCCAGGCAACTGATTTAACACCTGAGCACAGCAGTAAAAACAGCAGCAGGGCAGGGACACAGCAGAATCTGATTTTTTTAATGTATTTTTCTGGGGTTTGGTTTAGTGCTGGTCTGACAGTGATTTTGGTTTTGCTGTTTATTTTTCACTTGAGCAGTTTAGTGTCATCATGTCTTCTTTCACAGTTGCATCTGTCCTTCCTTCTGTCTTAAGGAAGAATGAAAGAAACAAAAAATATTCCTTAGTGTTGCTTTTTAGCTTCTTTATTATGTTTTTCCTTTGCTCCTGTGTGTTGCCTGTCTGAGGAGTGTTAACTTTACCTCTGGAGTCAGCAGTCTATACAGCACTTTCCTCTGTGTGTGCTATGCGTGGCATTTCCTGAACGGGTGACAAAATGCCAACTAAAGGGATGTTCCTACTATTTTAAGCATTTTATAAATGCAGATGTAAAGTTAGGCTTTTAAATTTATTGCTGAGTGCAAGCAAAGATGACTCAGTTCCAGAATACTTCACCATTTCTGCTGAAGACTGTACAGCTTTGAGGTTTAAGTCACACGTCTGGAAGTGGATAAACAAGTTCCAGGAGCATCTGTTTATGGGAAATCTTGGCAGAATAGCTAATTTATACTAAGTCTGGTTGACAGCACCATGGTGGGTCAGTAAAATGAGGTTTAAAAAGAATAGCCATCCTGTTAATAAACTGTTCATACTGTATTTTCCCTAAAAGATTAAAATACTGGATTTACTAGGGCTAAAATCACCTATCTTCTTGTGATAGGTGATGCTGAGGAAACTATTAATAGGGTATTTATAAACATCAGCCTTAAAAGCAAGGTGTGAGTGTGGGGCAGAGTGTACATGCCTTGTGACTGAGGCCTTGGTGGGGTGTGTGTGTGTCCTTACAGGTCCGAGGCAGGCAGCCCAGACCACAGTTCTTCAACTATTGAGCAGGAACTGGCTGCACTCGACTCTGAAATGACCCAGAAGCTCGTGGAGCTGAAGGAGAAGCAACAGCAGCAGCTGCTAAATCTCAGACAGGAGCAGTATTACAGTGAAAAGTACCAGAAACGAGAGCACATCAAACTGGTACGTGCGTTACGGCGTCTGCTTTCCCTCGGGGCGAGCAGCGACAGCCGCGCAGCACTGCAGGGACGTGGGCCTTCCTCCCTCTGTCCCTTCCTGGGCTTGGGCTGCCCTGGCCTGCTCAGACTTCAGCAGGTTGTTGTGTCCCTCTGTCACTCACACTTCCAGCAGCTGGGAAGGCTTTCGGTGCAAGGCAGAAGAGCCACAGGGTTGTTACTACCTCGAGTTACATAAGTCTCTGTTTGCTGCAGCTTTTGGATGATGTTCCTGTTTTGTTCTGCCACTTTTTTTTAAGCATACAACACAGAAGGAGGCAGGATTAGCTGGAAAATAAATTGAAACATCATGAAAATAAATAAATGAGAAGAGATTCAAACATTCCCCAGGACAGAGAGTTGTGCCAAAGAGTGTTCCTGTTGCAGATGAATGCTCTAACGGGATTCAGGACATAATCTGTATATGGTGAAGAAATATTTTGTGTCCATTAGTCCAAGTCAGCTCGTGTTTTTACAGCTGGAGTTTGGCTGATAGCTACAGCAGGATCATAGGCCCTCTGAGCTGAAATAGAGGAGCTTGGGCAGATGCTAATGGATATCCTTAGGCAGAAAAGAACATTTTGAAAGGGTGTTACGGGAGTACAAACTGTTTCTCCACTCGAGACAATCCTCTCACAATCTTTTTGATTACCTGATGTTTTGCCTCACTTCTGTTGGATGAAGTGATTTGTGCAGCCTGCCCTGACAGCCAAAAAGAGCAGGTCAGAGGAGTGATGTGTGTGGATGTCGCTCAACAAGGCCTTTGCACAAATTCGAGTAATGGTGGCTGCAGAGATTTCAATTTTTATAAAAATGAACCATTTTGCACCCTCATAGTTGGGCTTACATTGTAAGGTAACTCATTTCTCATTCCAGAATGGTAAATGGCATTTCTTAAAGCAAAGTAACATTTTTAACATTATCCAGTCAGGTAGTGTCAGGGTAAATGCGTTTTTTAGCACAGAACTCTCAGATAGTTTTCCCTCTGAGCTGTGCAGGGGTTAATATTCCAATTAAAATTTGCCTTGCAGCTAAGAGATTCTTTCTGATGTCTTTCTTTTGGAGGGGAGCCTATTGTCAGTACTGTTCTGCTTTTATCTAAGGAATGAAAAGCTGGATCAGACCACTATGTATTTTTACATATTCCTGGTTCACCACCCTGAGAGGGTTATTTTACAGAATCAAACTAGAGAGGGTGATCAGCCACACTGGTCCC
Organism: Scytalopus superciliaris; assembly: GCA_013400415.1. Classification (NCBI taxonomy): domain Eukaryota; kingdom Metazoa; phylum Chordata; class Aves; order Passeriformes; family Rhinocryptidae; genus Scytalopus; species Scytalopus superciliaris. Next base: position 3,023,064 of record VXBX01008695.1, on the reverse strand, counting down.
AATTCCCATTTGTTCACTGTTCTTTGAATTGCCACACAAGCCCTGTCCACGTGTCCTCTCCCACTGGCATCCCCACCACAGGGATGGGTTTTGTTTGAGGTTTCAGCACCAGTGAGATGGGACCCAGCACTGCACAGCAGATTTCAAACCAGTGACTCAGATTTGTTTGAATCCGTGATTGTGCTGTCAAAACGCAGGTTATGCTTACCTGTGCTTAGCTTTCATAGCTGTCATGCATGAATTTTCACTGTCCACCTGACCACACTGAAATCCAGGCTATTCCATGTAAAAATGTTCCACATAAGAGGAGTGTTTTTAGCACTCACAGAAATCTTTGACTATTCAGTGACACGGGAATTCAGTTTCTAGTTGGTACTGTGTAAGTTCTGTTTGTGACCATCTATGAATTACCATAGGCATTTTAATTCCTAGCAAAGGTATAATCCACAAAATATAGTCTGGTTTTACATTTAGTGTTGTGAAGCTATCACCTGGATGTACAGAGGAGTAGCTGCTGTGTAAGTTGGGCACAGACCAGCCTGGCTGAACTCCACAAGTTTATAGTGTGTTTACACTGATAAGAATGTTGACTGGCTTGTGATCGCTGGGAATTAATCTGGGACTGGTGTGCTGCCTTCATGTCTGCTACAGACTTTTGAGGAAACTTGGATGCCTGTGTAATATTTAGCTGAAAATACAGATTTTGGTTTCTTGGGATTTTATTTCAGCTTATTCAGAAGCTGACAGATGTAGCAGAGGAGTGTCAGAACAGCCAACTAAAGAAACTGAAAGAAACATGTGAAAAGTAAGTGCTGCTCCCCTTATCATTGATTGCTGCTCCTTGGGGGGAATGTTTAGATACACTTTGAACTTGCCTTTATGTTTTACGCTTCAGAGAAAAGAAAGAATTGAAGAAAAAAATGGACAAGAAGAGGCAGGAGAAGATCACAGAAGCAAAGTCCAAGGATAAAAATCAAATGGAAGAGTAAGTATATCCCTAGATCCATATCCTTGTGCATTATGAGGAGACAAGAGTTTTCACAAGTGGAAGATCAGAGAAAGGTGTCGACCCAAATACGAGGCAGCCCTTAGTCAGACCTCACCAGGGCAGTGGAGCCCTTACTCCCACTGATACCAATTCCATCTCCTGGGGCTAATCTAATTCCTGCTCTGGGAGCAGGGCGAGCCTGGGGGAGCTGCAGAGGCGCTGGTGGGTGGTGTGGGGACATGGCAGGGCACTTCCCCAAAACGCTGTTATTCCAGACACTGTTCCTCTGAATATAAATGCACTTAATGGCCTCAGTTTTCCAGCAGGGTTTTATTTCCCCTTAACTTAGGTTTTTATTCATTACTTGTCTTTTCTTCTTAACTCTGTTAAAGTTGCTCTCCAGAAGAAATAGCAGCAATATACTTAAAGTTTACTCTGCTTTTGTGATAAATTCCCCTCAGATGCTGAGCTAATGATTCTCCTCCAATGGCAGTGTCACTTTGGGTGGGAGAGAGAGGAAAGCTGGGCTCTGAGGGTGCAGTTTTTGTGAGCAAGGACCAGAATATTAATTTCATTTATGCACCACCGGACAATGCAAACTGTAGTTGTGCAAATTGATTATATTCTTCCCAAGGGCACAGTATCTAGGTTTGTTTGTCCTCCCTCATTTGTTTTGGCAAGCAGCTCAAAAAGAAAATGGAGCAATTTAATCTTGAACTGTTACTCTTGTTACCAGTCTTTAGTAACATTTAAGGGCAGTTAAAATTCAAGAGGAACAAACAAAACAAAGCAAAAAAGAAAATCCAGAGTGTTTGAGTTTTACCATGTAACAAAGGCACAATTGTGTTTGGTTTTCTACAGGTAAAAAGGTTTATACAGATTTTGGAGCCTCTCAACAGAGAATCTGTGTATTCGGTAACAGTGCAGGGGGGTGAGCTGCTTCAGATGATTTAAGAATCAGTGCTATAGGATTTTAATAAACATCCTAGGGGAAAAGAAAAACCCAAATGAGAATAATTGATTATTAAAAAGAAGGAGAAATACTTAATATGGTTAAAGCCGGTCAGAGGGCCTGGAATTCCTATTAGGAAAAGGTAGTTAGGCATTATGGAAATGTTACAGCAGTCAAAAATCAATTGCAGGAGGAAATGATTTGCTGAGAGGTTAATGGGACACTGGTGAGAAAGGCTCAGAAACAGACCAGTAGCAATGCTTTTTTGTTTGCCTGTCATTTTTTTTTTTCTCATTCTTCCCAAGGGCTTTCCCTTGCCAGGCTTTTCAAAGAGCCCTTGGGAAAAGGTGAGATGGGAACTACATGGGGAACTCAGCTTTCCTCTGTCTGTGGCACAGCTTGTCCTCACTCTGGCAGTAGGGCAGGGAGCAGCGAGACCTTCTGGTGAATCCCATTCCAGTTATTCTGGACAGGCTGTTGTTTATCTAAAGCTTTTACACACATTTGGGAAAGAACACTGCACAGAGATAATACATGGTATTAATTGTTCTTACTTAATTTTCCTTCATCCTCCCAGGGCTTGTACAACTGCCTAAACCCACCCAATTTTAGTGCCACCTGAACAGCAATTCACTGATCTTGACTGAGGCAATGAAGAGTTTAGGATTCTGTCCTGAAACTGATGAATTAAAGTACCTACAGATGGTTATTTTATGTGCTTTTATCCCTTTATGGGGGTCTTGTCTTTAGCCTTTGACTGGCGGGTACTGAGTAATTGTCTCACAAAATCACTGAGAGTTCACATGTTTCTCCAAGTCTGTGTGAGGACCAGAATCCTGTCTGCCCTGCTCCTGTGGGATCTCTGTCCCTGGCTGTCACAGCTGTATCTGCTCTGACAGAGGCTGTTTGTGTGCTCCACGAAGTGCCACACCGCGGCACTGTGTGCCTGCGGATGGCTCTGTGTGCTCCCAGACTGACGCCTGGAACGCCACCAGCACTTGGAAAACCTGGCACTGTCCTACGGGAAAAGCCTGCTGTGGAAGAGCAGGGGGGTTTGTGCAGGCCATGGGGGCGTCTGAGCCCTTGATGCAATCAAGGTGTCAAAGTTAATTAGCGAGATCCCTGCATCCAGAACGCAGCCCTAATTAGAGCACAAGGAGGTGCGGGTGATTGGGGTAGATCGGTGTGGTGTTTCTGACTGCGGTGACTTGTTGGTTGCTCCCCCAGAGAGAAGACGGAGATGATCCGATCCTATATCCAGGAGGTGGTGCAGTACATAAAGCGGGTATGGCAGGCCACGGGTTTATTTTCATCTGGGGAGATAAAATGTCAGCTTTCATCTGGTGGGTGATCCTAAACTGCACATTCCAAGCTTCAGTGTAAAAAGTCTGCAGCTGCTGATTTTTTGCAGATGCACTGTAGACTTTTCTTCACGTTCCAGTTAAAGGCGAACTGGAACTGGAGACAGTTCTTCATTAATTATTAGTCAGTGTTTGAGGGATGGTGCTGAGAGAGGCAGATTTTAATACAATTTCATCTTGGATAGCCTTTGTGTACTCATGGAAAATATACTGATTTTTTTAATTGGTTGCTCTCTCTTTAAATGCAAAGATTGTATAAGGAACTCTGAAAGTCAATAAACATTTAATTCCAGAGTATATTTTAACTTTAATTGGATTTGTACAGTTACTGAAATGTAAAAAGCATTCTGTGAGCTCTGTAAATACATGTCAAAGAATTTCATTACAGGTGTTAGCTTTTAGCTTTTCTGAAGCTGTGGGTGGTTTACACTGGGCTGAGAGTGTGCACTGCAGTGTTTTGATGTGTGAAATCGCTGTGAAACATATGCAGCTATTGAATTTTCTCTTAATTTCAGTGCAGAGATAGTTAGGTTCAAAAGTTCATTTTGCTCAGAGAAGCTTTGATTTAGGAAGCAACCTAAAGAATTAGGAAATTAAGTATGTGTAATTCCTGTTGGAGTTAATTCCATATCTGAGTGCGGTATTAAATGGTGCCCAAAATTGATCAGCGTGTTCATTTAGGACTCTAGGATGCAAATCCCCTTCAAATATATATTTTTAACATGCATTATTCTTTTGATAGCATTAAAAGTGTACAGTAAGTTCTTTAGACATTTCTGATTCTAACTCCCATGTGTGAAATCTGAGCTACATTGTCCACACTCAACTGTTAGAGCAGTTGTGCTCAGGGATGCTTGTGGCAGTGGTTGGGAAGTTTATATGGGAATTATTGATAGTTCTGATGAATATGTTTGATTTTTGATGGATGAAATGTTTATTGGGGAGGAGGTGGGAAAGTGAGGATGTGCAATCTTTGAAAAAAGCTTCTCTGCTATTTTCTTACAGCTAGAAGATGCTCAGAGTAAAAGACAGGAGAAACTTGTAGAAAAACACAAGGAGATTCGTCAGCAAATACTGGATGAAAAGCCTAAGGTAAAGAGTTTTTGATCATGTGTTACACTGCTAAAAATGTCCTTCAGGAAAGAAAGTGTTCTTGCAGCAGGTAGGCTGATGTTTAAACATGAGATAATCCATTCACAGCATCAAAGCCAGCGTCACTAATACTCAGGGTGAAGAAGGTCAAGTAGCAGCCTAGTGTGGAGCACCACTCTGGGTCCAGGTGTCAGAAATGGGGCTTATTTTTTAGAACTCGTGTTGCTGAAAAGCTTTCAGTGTAAGAGGTATTTCTGGCCAGCAGAGTGAGCCCTTCCCTCCTCTGTGCCTCAGCGGCACAAAACAAAACACAGTTTACATGATAAAGAGATATCTCCTTAGCATGCTTGCCGCAGAGACTGGTGGTCCTTATCGGGATGTATTTCTGTGGAAAGCAACGAGCTTTTTCATAATGATAGTGCTTAATACCCTGCATTGCTTGCTGGAGTTCCTCTGTTTGATTTTATGTGTTGCATCTGCGTGTAACATTCAGAAATACGTGTTCTGCTCTTTGTGACTGTGGGCTGACTCCTGCTCCCAGTGAGCCTGATATGGCAGTTTTGCCATTGGCTTCAGCAGAGGAGCTTCAGAACAGTCCACTTGTACAGGATTTTCCTGTAGGAGGACCTAGGTAACTCTGTAATCAGACTTCCAGATGGAGGGAGACTTGTTTTCAGCAGTTCATATCCAAGTATAATTCTTCACAGCCCATTGTGTCATGTCTGCTTTCATTTCTTCTGCTCTTGCTCAAACGTGTGTCCTCAGCTTCACTTTTCATCTCCTGTTTGTGTCCACAGTCCTAATGTTTTCGTGCTTGAATTCTAGCACTGGGTGTGAATTAATCAGTGTTGTCATGTCATTTCTGTGGAATAGTCAGAGAATAAATTAGGCTAAAATCTGAATAGCCAGAAGTTTGCAATAGTTTGGAAATATAAAAACGTTTGCACTTCCAATTTTGTACTCATCTTTTCAAAATCATGTTTATAAATAAGCTGAAACCTTTTGATGTTGTGGTCATCTGGGTGTAAAGACTATACATAATATTATGTTTTCTGTCGGGTGCTGTAGGATCATGAGTTTCTGAGGCATGTGAACTGGAATTTAAATACTGGAATTTAAAATGCCAAAGAATAATCTGCTAGTGCTTCTGACAGTGGCTTCTCCTGAATACTTGAGCACTTCATTACTTCTCTTTGTGTGCTTTCTTTTATTCTTGGGGGTCTTTTTAATTAATTGATGTCCTGAGGAACAGCATAAAGCACTGAAAATTTGTCACTGAGGACTTGAGTTTTGTTTTGAAAGATTGTGCTGGACTGATAATGTAAGACTCTTCCATCAGCTGTCCACATGCCAAGTGTTAGGTCATGGCAGGGAGCAGGTCCAGATCCCTGTTTTCCCCTGGATCTGGCCACCAGTGAGAGAGAGCACTGCAGTGAGCAGCACTCCCCATCCCTCCTGAGACAACCCTCTGCAGTGAATGTGCCTCACAGGGCCTGGCTGCAGGGCTTTTTTCCCTTCCCCACACACTGAAATGGGCACTTTGCTGGATTTATGGTGGTATGTGCCTCTTGCTTGCATGAGAGGATTTAGGGAAAACATAATTACTCATTTTATTAAGTCTCTTTTTATGTTTTGCTTCATGTTCCTATTTCATATCCATATTTGCTTCCTTAGTGACAGGGCGTGTGATATAAAATAGATCAAATGATTTCCCAGCTGAGGAGAGCTGATGTATTTTCTGCAGGCAGCAGCCTTTCTGGGGGCTGCTTTTTGAACAGCCCAGTCTCTCCTGCTTCAAACACCCACTAAAATTTATGGTAGCTGTGTTAAAAGGGTTTTCTGGCAGTATCAACTCAACCCCAAACAAAGAGCTTAATATATTAAGAGGGAAAGAATTTTCAGTATTCTTCCCAATAATTCCATTGGAGACAGAGTTGCCATCATCAATCACTGCCATGTGGTTATTTATTACTGACTCACAGTTTGTTGTGTTCTGACTTTGTGCACAGAGCTCTTCCACAGCCAGGAAGAATATTGTGTCACAAAGTGTTGCCAGCAGAACTGCCACACCACTCACAGCTTGTTGGCTTTTCTTGAAGTATGAGTTTGCAGCTTTCTCTCTTGAGGTGTGTGTAGGTCACCAGAAGAAAATTTGCCTTTGGAGTGCTGACATTTTAGACAACAGTTTTTAGAACCTGCACAAACTGAATGCAAATTAGTTCCCTGTACTGGAGGCAGAGAGCTTTTTCTTTTGTTTAAAATACCGTGTGTTTAGATGAAAGTACTTAACTCAGGACTGATTTACACCCTTAAACTCTGCCTCTCCCTCATATATGTAATTGCTTTTTAATCTTTGGATGTGAGACTGTTTTGCAGCTTTCATTTGCAGGGCTATTGTATAACAAAAAGCCTTTTTTTTCCCCACAAGAATTGGAAACTTCCTGAACTGGTACTTTTAGGCAGAATGTTGGAAACAGTTCTTCAGCTTCTTGTGGTCCTGCTGAAGTCGAGGCAGGCATTGGCTCTAGTGAGCCCAAAAGGTCGTACTCGGTGTAAATAACAATGACATCTGTATGAAAAACTCGTCTCTGATGCTGCAGAAACTAGAAACTGAGTGTTACAATCAAATCTCTGTGTGTAGGGAGCCAGGCCAGTCATTCCCACAGACAAAGGAGATTGTCACCTAGTTAAGAAGTCAAAGGCTGACTGACTTGAGGTAAAAATTCTCTAACTTGGCATTTTAGTGAAATCATATGGCAAACAAAGTTCAGATCTTCACTGCTGCTTTTTTCTAACAGCATCATTACCCAGCAAGGCTGTATGTATTTTCTTTTCTCTCACTCCTTATTTTTTCTTACATTGTCTACTGGCAGCTTTATTATCAGCAACAACTTGTATTTTTTTTTCTCTTCCATTCTACTTCTTTGTCTCCCCCTCTTAGTCACTGATACACGTTAAGCTTGTCCTGTCTTTATCTTCTTCCCCTTGGGCATCTCCTGTGGAGGCTGTGCAGAGAGACAGCTCTCAACACTGCCGTGAGTTAGAGTAGGGTGTGATGTAGACTCTCCATGTGCCTGGCACACGTTACCTGAGCTCAGAGGAGCCCATCGAGGACAGGCACGGTCATTGCGTCTCAATCTTTGTGTCCTTGACAGCTTGTGCATCAAATTAAAGGTAAATCAAGTGCATTTCCTTCCCCCCCCGACACACACCCTGCCTCCAATTTCATTGTAATTACAAAAATCAATACACATGAGACATGACAAGGAATTAATTATTTTTCGGAGAGTCGACTCAGTTACAGTAAATAGACCCAAGCCTCCTCTAACTGAAATCAATGGCACTTTTGTTACTCCTGCTCGTGGGTCAGAGCCATACTTAAATTTCACTATAACAGCTGAGACTCCTGTGCTCCTGCAGTCAGCTCCTGCTCCCAGCCAAGTTACCTGGATTCTTTCGGCTCCAGTGGGCCACGTTCTTCCAGCCCCAGCTGTCAAGGGAGGTGTAACTCACGTGGTTCCTCAGTCTGTAGCTCCTGTGCTTGTTTCTGCTCACAGCCACTCCAGTGGCCACAGCCCCAGCATAGCCAAGGCCTGCCAGATGGGCTGGGCTCCTGGAGACATGTGGAACATGGCATATTCAGGGTGGGCCTTTGTGGAAAAAGGCCAAATAGATCTATGGAGGCACCAGGAGCTGTGCAGATTTTGTTCTAAATGGTGCAGCTCTATGGTTTTTCAAATGAATGAAGAGAACATACAGCCTTAAGGTATAAAGCTCCTTTTCTTGGCAAAAAGTATAATGAAAACAATTTTTTAAAATTATCAATCAGTTCTTCATAATGGAAAATAGAAGCATCTGATGCATACTAACTCACTTTCATACATTTATTATCTCCTAATTTGGCACAAGTTATTAATTGCACCCCGTGGGAGTTGACACTTCTACATCCAATCAAAATTAATATTAACTCTGTACCTGAAAAATTTATGAAGGCACAAAATGATACATATTCAAGTTAGAGAACAAATTAACAAGATGCTGATCTTTTACATCAGTAAAGCCTCTCATGACTCCAGGCTTCTCTCATGACTTCATTCCATAGGACTGCAAAGGTCTTTCTTCTCGGGGCTGGCTGCTTTTGCACTCTCATGCCACAGAAGCCTGTGGATGAAGCAGCGCTGGGCACTGACTCCTTCCTTCCTTCCAGGTGTCACTGAAATGACGGGGTGTGACAACCCAGGGAGTGATTCCATAGATTTCAGAGTGATGCTTTCTGGTTTCCCAGAATATCTGAGGACACGTGATCCTTGCAAAGGATCTGCTGGTGTGATTTGGGTGACCCTTTGTGGCTCTGCGAACTCAAACGCAGCAAATGTGTTTTACAGCACTTGTAGATGTTGTTTCAGTTTCCCTCAGAGCTCGGATCTGCTCTATTTGCTCATCTGGAAGGGAGCAGCCCTTGGGAACTTTGATGAGTATTCCAGTGTCATGTCAGCTCACTGCATAATTCACAGCAACAATGCACTGTCTACCACAATCCCTTTTTTATCCTCTACACCTCTGCAGGAAGCCAAGCTGTCTTTTGGGCTAACTGCACTTAATTCAAACACTTCCAAATGCATTCCAGTTCAACCACAGGCAACTCTTCAAGAATTCTGGGGAACGAGTTTGGAGGAAAAGGTTATTTCAGTTTACTGAGTTTCATGAGACTTTGCATTGCCTGGATTTGGATTGAGTGGTGGCAGGCTCATTGCAAAATAAAAAACATGAAAAACGAGTTGATGGCCAGTGCAATATTTGAAAGGTTTTTATTTTCTCCTTGTTTAGGTAAAACTTTCTTTTGTTCTTCATTCAATTTCAACGTTTCCAGAGTTTAAAACCAAACCTGTCTTGAATCTGTGGCTGCTAAGCTAAAATTATTTATGGCATTATCTGCCAAAAGAAGCAGAGAATTAAGAGGATTGAAATCATTTACTGTTTGTTTCACTGTTCAGCTTTGGGTTTTGGTGCTTTTGTATTCATCAGAGGGGAATAATAAAATGTTTCCCTACCTCATTAAATGGGCAACAGCATGGAGAAATGCATGGAATTTTCTTAGCCTCAGTGAACAACAAATATTTGAAAGAAGTAAAATCTAGACTGAGATTTCCAAATCTTCCTGTGACTCGATCTGGCATCTTCCCACTTCAGATCAGAGATTGCATTTCAATTTTAGGATGCAGAACTCATGGACTGTTCTCTGGAGGATCTTGGCACTTTGCTCAGCACCTCTCAGCATCAGGCCCCAAGTGACAACCAGCCTGACTATCTAATAAACTATCTAATAAACTTTGAACAGTTAAGCCCTGATGGTTTTTAAAATGCTATGTTAGTGTAGTTGCTAAGCAGTCCCCAGTTGCACAGTATTTTTGAGGGGAAACAAGGGTTGTCCCCCTTTTTTTTCCTGTTTCTCCCAATGGATAAACTCTGCCTCGTGCACTTTCAGCCTGTAAATTGACTAGTAAATAATCTCACTTCACTCTTTAAAATTAAACCGGCTGACCTTTATCCTGTGCCAGTTTTATACCAATAAAACTTCCTCAAGTTCTGTGAAGTGACTAGCTCGTCACTAGGCCTGAGATCAGAAGTATTTAGTCCAAATAACAGGATGCTCAAAGCATTATTTTTTGATTAAGACCTTGCTTGTTTACATTTTCCTTCACAAATCCGAATTTTAAAGGGTTGTTTATTTTTCCAGCAGAATAAATATTACAGTGTGAGAAAATGGGTCTCAGGTCACAAAAGATACATCTAACAATTTGAGGTGATATTTGTTGTGTTAATTAAATGTCTTCAGTGTTGTGCTTGCACACACATATTCTTGGCAACATTAACTTTCAAATCAACAAATCCACTCATTTCCAGTGTGAGTATGGAGAATGCTTTTTAAACTTATTTTATTGAATATTGGTATCACTTCCTTTGAATTAAAATGTCACAAACCCTTTGTAGGAAGAATGTAAACATAAAGAAATATGAAAAACGTGGTGAATTTAAATTGCAGTTTATTGATAGAGGGAGATATTTTTCGTGGATTGTTCTACTGGAAGTGAGAGAAAATCTTGGGTTTGATCTGGAGCTGCAATAAAAGGGGAAATAAATTACTTGAAAGGGCAGACTTTTTTCAGTTTTGCAATAGTGTAAATCAAAAGGAACATTATCAAGTTAGTGGTGTCGCTGGTGATTTAAACATATTAGTGAAGGCAAGAGGATGGCCCATAATGGGGGTCATGTGGCAGACAGATTTGATTTGTGAAGGTTAGTGAGATGTTCCTGGATAACATGCTAATAAATTAGAACTGTGAGAGTGGGGGGGGTTTAGGAAAAGTGATTTTAGAATCTGGCTACCATCTGTAGACAAAAGGGGTCACAGAAAGGTTTTTTTTTTTTAAAAAGGCACAAATTTGAGAATTCTTCCTGAAAATAGGAACTTCACTGATTTTTTTCTTCCTAATTTGCACAAGTGAATCTGTGAATGTGTTCGGTATTTTACCTGTCTCAGATAAGCACTCATGTCTCAGCCCACTGTGCTTAATTATTTAATTAGCCTTCCAGGTATAAGAAAGATGAAATCCAAAGTGGAGCTGAGGCTGTCCTGCACTCACAGCTGTTCCCTGCTGGTGTCCAGCTTTGTGTGACACAGCCCAACACTGAGAGAGGTCCCTGCTGCTCAGGAACTCCCACGTGGCTGGAGGGGAAGCAGAGTAACTCCCTATACCCAAATTCAGAGGGATCCTCCCTCAGGTTCCCTCCAGGGACAGTGCAGAGGTGAGAGGCACAGAACCATGGAATGGTTTGGGTTGGAAGGGGCCTTAAAGACCACTTTGTTCCAACCTCATGGGACACCTTCCACTGGGCCAGGTTGCTCCAAGCCCCCTCCAGCTTTGCATCCCCAGCAGCCCCAGTGTATCTACACTGCTCCTCACCACCCTTGTGGCTCCTGCCAAATCCTGGAGGCGCTGGATGGCACATTAGCCCAACTGTGTGTGACTAACAAGCAATAAAAGTGTTGTTATTTACCATTATGCAGATAAAAGATGTGTGTTCCTAGATCCTAACAGACCTTTGCTGGGATGATCCATCAAACTGACAGGACATTCCGTGTTTCCTGGCAGCTGGGGTCGTTGTTTCGGAACACCATCCCCATGTGCAATCAGACCGACTTGGTAAAAGCAAGAAAACCACTTCATTTGTACAGTAACAGATTTTACAATACTGCACTGTCCCTCTAATTCTTTTACATGCTTGAGTTAGAAAGCACATCAATTAAAAGGAGAAAAAGGAAATAACAAATTGCTATTGAAATGATCAGCTGTGTAATAACAATCAAAAAGTAAAAATTTCCTTTTCTCCCTTTGTGACATAGGATCATAGAATGGTTTGGGTTGAAGGATTCTTGAAAGACCCATTTCTTTGCAGCCCCCCTGCCACAGGCAGGGACACCTTCCACTAGACCAGATTGCTCAGAACCCCATCCAGCCTGGCCTGGGACACTTGCAGGGATGGGGCATCTGTGACTTCTCTGGGCAAACATAAATTACTAAAGTAGACTTAACTTCTAAGTTTACAATTTGTAAATAGTTAGTCCTTCTCAAAACAAGTGAACTTCCTATGCAGAGAGGAGTGCAGTGTGCTTTACCATAGAGGGAAGAGAAAACTGGGGGAAAAAAGTATGAAAAATTAATATATAGCTTTTTTCTGCAGCGTTGAGTTCAGGATGATAATAACATTGTAGAGAGAGCACTTTGTCTCTGCAGAAGATGCTCCTCCATGTAGGTGCCTAAGGACGACAAAAAAATGCCACCCTAGAGTGAATAGTGTAACACTGAAAGGCCCTTTATCTGGTCTCTGTGGCCTCATCTGCACTGTTCTGCTCTCTGCTTGCCCCCAGAGCACATGTGTTGGGTTTAAAGCAAATGCCAGCTGTCACTCAGTGCCTGCACCCCTGTGACCCACTCCTGCACTCCCTCTGGTTCAGCAGTTCCTGCTTCCCTCAGCAAAACATTCCCAAAGAGGGGACAGGTGGCCAGCAAGGTAGCAAGTGCCTGTGAGAAACAGAGCGTGGAACTAAGTGGTGTGTTAACATTACGATCTCTGAAGAGAAGACAACTGAAAGTGATGTTAAAAAATTGAAGAAGCCAGGGGCTGCAAACGTTTTGTGTCAGGATGTTTAGCTTAGACTGCACAATATTTAATCCTGAGGAGAGAAGTGTCTGCTGTGGAAATACTTGTGGTTCTGCAAAGGCAAGTGCTTTGCATGCTAAATCTCAGTGAGGAACAGGGCACCGCGAGCTGTTGACTCCCCTTCACCTTTTCAGGAGCTGGGATAGGACTCTAGGAAAATACATTATAAAGCACAAGCTAAATTATGCATGATGTGTGCGTAGATAGTGTATTTGAAATGCATGGTGTGCACACAGACACTTCCTAGTGCATGCACAGCATCTCATACACACGCTCATCGCCTCAGTCAGGCAGCAAGGAACACCACAGAGGCAGAGCCAAATGCTCTTATACAACTGCTCTCATCATTAGGGCTGCAGCAGCAACATATTTCTTAATTATCAGACCCTCAGTGCAACATGACAAATGACACGAGATTCAGTTTGACGCAGCTAATGGAAAAATGTTAAAAGAAATATTAATGCTTACTATGTGAACTCATTAGAGGGATGCTTTAAAATGCATGAAAAGGGGGGAAAATGCATTCATTAATGAACGGAGAAATAAAATCTCTGGTCCTGCAAAGCTTGTAGTATATGAACAGCTTTGCATATGCAAGTCATTTGTTAGGGTAGTGCTTATGTCTTTGTGCACAATCAGCCTGCAGAGCAGAGGCACTGATGAAAATAAGACGGTGTGTCTACAGGAGGGGGTCGTGCAGACTGAAGTGCCTGCTCAAGGTGCACGTTGCTTTAACCAGTACCTTCACAAGATGGGTGCTGAGTTACATTGGGACACTTTAGGCAATAAATACAATGTTAGAAAGGTGTGACAAATAACAAAAGTAGTGTGAGAGTTTCAAAAGTATACCTGAATTAAAAAGGGTATTTAAAATCGTGAAGAGAATAGCCTGTCTAGAGGGAGAGGGGGGGGATGTTTTGAGAAACCACAAAAATTTCTGCAACAAAAAAATGTTGTTGTTTTGAAATGCAGTGTCTTTCCCAGGAGTTTAAGAGTACTGAGCTTGACAGGGGGAGAAAGCACTGCACATCCAGAAGAAAAGTGCCAGGGAAACCAGCATCTCAGCCACGTGTTTCCAGTGCTGTGTGGGTGAGCTTTTAAGGGTCTGGCAGCGCTGGGGTCAGTAGCAGAATAGCTGGGAAAGATGTTCCTTGGAAAGATTTCTTTTCATTAAATTTCTCCTGTGACTCATTTGCAAGAAATCAGCATTTTCTGCTGTAGGAACTCCACAGAATTGCTGGAGTTGCATAACACAGTAGCTGTGGGTGATCCCAGTCTATAGGTTGGACTGGAGTGACTCAGTGAGTTTCTCATTACTCAGCCCTTGTTTGGAAGGAGGTTCTTGCCAAGAGATTGTGGAGTGTGACTAAGCACATAAACTGCAGCTCTGTACCTGTAAATGATCTCTTTTGTGGAGTTCTAGAGATTTGTAAGCTTTGTGTGGAATAAGTGGATGTGGCCAGGAATGGGAGGCTAATCCTGGTGTGCCCAGACACAGAACCTGGCTGGTCAAGGTTTAAGATTTTAACATTGTAATGAAGTCTTGTAACATTGAGTTTTCCAAGTTACCGTGATAGTGAGTGTTCACAGGTTTTGTTCTTTTTCTCCCTCCCTTAAAAAAAAACCCTGAAAACAAGCCCAGAGTTTTGATGTTTGTCTGATGTAAGTTCATTCTTTTCAAACCTACAGAGTGTGTGTGGGACAGGCAATCTCAGCCTTGGTTTGTTCTGTCAGCTTTGCAGCTCTCCAGTTTGGCCCCTGGTTTATAGAAAGGAATGAAGTCATACACTAAAGAGGATTATCAGGCATACTATACCCTACTGATAATGGCAGGAGGTGTCTGCTCAGCCTTTTCTTCTCTCTTTTTCTATTTCTCCACTTTCCATCACCCTCAGTTTTACCTGCTCTCCTACTTGTCCTTCCCCATCTCACACTGAGCTTCTTCTCCCATATGTAATTTCTAATACTCTTGCCACAGATTTTCTGTACTTACACTTCTTACATCTTTTCCTCCCTCTTCCTCATTGCCATCACTTGCTGCTATTAAATTGCAAGGAGTATCTACAAGTACTTGTAGGAATAGTGTTTCTTTCAGGTTAAATGACAGACTTGAAGAAACAGCCTGAGGGGAAGAGGTGTTAAAGAGCTGACGTGACATGGGCTGCATATTTGTGAGCTTGACTGTGTCTGTGGAACGTGTTCTGAAATCTTCTGTTGTGTGAAAGGTATGATACACAAGTTTCAAAGATGTATGGAAAAAATAATCATTCCTAAGCACCACAAAACTGGTGTAATTGGAAGAGCAATACTGAAAATCAAAGCAGTGGGGGAAAAAAGGCAGGCAAAAGTAGAAGACAGAAAAAATTGTGATAGTGGGCCTGAAGAATTTAGATTCAAGACTGACAACTAGTGAAGACTTCAGGGAGAGAACAAGAAATAGAGATGAAAGGAGCTGTGCTGGGAAATGAAGTATAGATTCTTGGCTTATTCTATATCCAGCTCAACATAGGAAAAAATGCAGTGGGATTGGATCTGCCCAAGTGTCAGTGTAGACTTCTGTGCTCAGAAGTCTGTGAGCCATAAGCCCAGTGGGCTTTGCTCTGACAAGCAGTTCAGTGATTCCAGGTTTATGCCACGGGGTGCAACCAGCGTGTTGCTGCAGTACCTGTGGTGCTGCAGCTCCTGGCTGAGGCTGGAGCTGTGGCTGAGGATGCTCTGCTGCTGTAGTGACAGTCACAAAAATGGGGAAATAGGCAGGTGCAGCCTTGTTAGGCAGAGCCCAGGCTGGATATTCTGAGCACGCACAAAAGGCTCACCATTGCTGTGCCTGTGTTTTGAAAGGGCCAAACAGACACAAATGTTGGAGGTTACAGGCTGGATTTCATCGAATACAGAACTTCTTAGCTTATATTTCAGCATGAATAAGTCTAAACATATTTATATCAAAATCTTTCACTTTGTTCGGGTTTTTTCTCTTCTTTCAGACCTGCTCAGCTATTCACACAGTCCTGTTCATTGTTCAAGTAGTTTCCAGTAATATTCTACATTTCCTTTGATTCATCTCATTCATTTCTTGAAGTGAAGGTAACTGCTGACAAGGCAGTTTTATGCCAGTTTTAGTGAAACAAACACCTTTGATTTATAAAACCAAAACCTCTAAAAACCTCTCTTGGTAACAGAAACAGACCTCAATTGCCATGAGATAAAATGAGGAAAGCTAATTTCTGAGGTACCATAAGATTCCCCACTTTGTTGGGTTTTTTTTCTTTAAATATGGTCTGCAAATACATCTTATAGGACAAACATAAAAAGTGCATATAGATCAGATTGTCTGTAACCTGTAACCTCCCTAACCCCCTCCTGGCAAGTATGAATTTTAGTCAAAGGAAATTATAAGGAAATGGAGTAGATACAGTCCTGTTGCTTATATTGATGAATAAATTTGCACGTATCTAACAGTAAATATTTGCTTGTGTATGCATATGCATACATGCTCACTAGATATAATAAGAACATGCCTGTGCTATGATTGCAGAAAACACAGCACTAACCTTGTAGCTCCAGTACCTATGTTAGAGAACATAAATTACCATCATTCCTGCTTATCTGTATGAAACTTCCCTAATGCTCCTTGAATTATATTAGGGATTTGTTAGGTTAAGCACGTTCAAGATTTTGAGGTGTTTAGATAATAAGGGGTATATAAATGCAAATTAGATAGTAAATAAAGGAGAAAGTCATGGAAGGAGCGTTTCATTGAGAATTAACTGCTAGATAAATTCTCTTTTTAGCAATCTCTGTGTAAACTGCAGTGACTGTTCCCTCCAAGGAGAGGCTCTTTGCAGTGCTTAAGCAAGTACCTGTTTCTCAGTGCTCTCATCCAGAAAGAGCTCAGACATATTTATATCCTCACCCCAAAGATTAACATGTCATGAATAATGACAGATTGCAATCCAGAGAGATGGGTTGGCAGGGGAGAAGACAAGTGAAGCATCAAAATGTCATCCTGCATTCATGATGTGTGTGGCTTCCCAATTAATGCATAGACTCTCTCCTCTTCATGGAATCTTCACCTCTAGAGCCACATAAGCAGTTCTGCCCGACATTGTTTATTTTTTCACTCCTGTTTATTGTGAATGCCTAGCGTGATATCTTGAAAACAAATGTTCCCTCTCTTCCAATCACTTTCCTTTCCCATTTTTCTAATTGGAAATGACATTTTCAATTTGCTTCCGTGTTTATTATTTCAGCATTCTTGCTTCCTGGGATTATTCTAGTGCCTTGACCTCCCTACCTACCCCATCTGGTATGGGAGACAGGGAAAGCTCCTTCCCTGAGAATTTACTGTAACAAAGTTCAGATGACCAGTGATAGTTTCACAGTTTGATGTTCTTGGTTATGTTGATGCTTACAGTAATGAAACACTTTTTCTGTTTCTACACTGTGGCAGTTCCTGCTCGTGCAGACAAGATGTACTAGACTTCCTACTGCCCCACTTATGTAATTACTGTGTATCCACCATCACTTGCTCAGTCGTAGAGCTGTGTAAGTACATTTACAGACTAATCGACATCTAGTGATTGGAACTCTTGCAGTTTTCTTTGGTTTTTATCTTTTGCTGAAGGGCAGAATCTCAACATTCTTAATTTTCTTTACACACAGAGTACAAAAGTGATGCTGATGTTGTCAGTGCTCATCTGGTCAGTCCTTCCCTACCCCATTCCAGTCACGTTTGCTCGCAGTTCGTTGTATCATAAAGAAATAATGTAACTTTCTAGCTCACAAAAAATACAGAGAATTGTTGCATTTAGACTTGATAACGTATTGTGAAAGAATTCTCCAGCATTTTGTGTTGGTTTGTTGAGTTCATTGTCTGCCTCACTCGCAGATAATGTTACTCACTATGCAAAGGGCACTCAGGAATGTCCTTTCTGTGGTGACTTGCTGGTTGTTTTCCTGACGGTAAATGCTTTGCACAGCTTCCACTAAAGGCAATGTTCTCCAGTAACTTCTGTGATGGCTTTTCAGGTCAAGGCTTCTGTTTCTCCTTCAGATACGGGGCAGAGTTATTGTCTGATGCACGAGCCCATGACAACATGCAATATTAATAAAACAGCATGAAACACTCTGTGTTATCCATGTTGTGTGAATAGCAACAGCCTGGCCCACGTTTTACATGGAAAGCTGCCTTCAGAGCAGTCATTGGTCCCACTCCATCTTTTGCCTTACTACTTTTACATTTTCCTGTGCAAGTACCTTGGCTAAGATCGTCTGTGCCATCCTATACTCTGTGCAGTGCACTATTATTGTCATACAACTACCACAAATTGCTCCTATTTAATACTCCAGTTTCCCTCTTAGGAGTTTGCTGTCAGTAGACACAGGACTCCCTGATACTCCTCAGCTGGCCCTCACAACCCTTTCTGCGGCTCTTCCTGCTCGATGCTGTTGCTCACACTCGAGTCCTTTGTACACAGAACTTGACATCACTTTTGTACAAGTGCATGTGCAGCCCTGGATCATCAGTTACTACAAGTGTGGCTCTTGAGCCACCAGGAACCAGGGGAACCTTCCCACAGCACAGACCGTATTGCTCCTGCCAGGCTCCCCCTCGGGGCTCGGGGGGAACAAAGCAATATCCGGCAGCACTTACATCTTACAGATTTCTTACTCGTCTCACATAATAGCTTTGAAAAATGTTTTAAACACTTAGCAGCTTCCATTTCAGTTATGGGCGTCTTTAATATGCAATTAGGTACAGGCTTTTGGGGTGTTCTTTGTCTCCTGAGCATGTTAATTTGTAAAGAAGCAAAATTTCTAACTTGTCTCTTAACTCTCAACCAGCTTTTAACCCACAGTTTAATCACGTCTCCCCTTTCTTTTTCATCTTGTGCGTTGCACTTCCCTCTTTGTTTGATGCAGAATAACATGTCGGAAGACACACACCACAATATTGCCCTTGACCTCCCTGTGACTCCTTAATTCCACTGAGATTGCTTACTTGTTGCTGTTGGCTTTCAGGTTTTCTTACTGTTACCCACAAGTAAAAAATCAGGATTCAGTTCCTTGTGAGTGACATTTGGGGATTATTTCTGTGGTTATGGCATTGATCCATAGCAGTTCATATTGCATGTAGCAATGTTAATATTTGGGATCGGTCTGTGGCCCTTCTGGGGGCTGCTGAGTGAGCCAGAACGTGGTGGTGTCTCTGTGTCCTTACTTTACCTGCGCTGTAGATGTTTCTTTTCCAAGGTGTTTTCGTCAAGAATTGTCTGTCCCAGGATGTTCAGTCAGAAGCACCAGACAGTCCCAGGGCAGCAGTGAAGCTCCTCTGCCTCATTCACAGCCTGAGCTTTCTCTGGATCTTCTCCCATCAGATGGAGCAGTTTCTCCTCTCCGCTGCCACAAAGTCAGGCTTTTTACATAGAATAATTGATCAGATTTTTAAATTTTTTTATTATTATTATTATTACTATTTGCAGGAGGAAGTTTTAGTTGTTCTACTTAGAAATTTACTATAAATTGCTGACTAAGAGCAATAATTTTCAAGCTGGTATCTGTCTTTTTTAATATATAGAATTTTCATATTTGTTGTTTTAGGCTACTATACTTTAAAAACACCCAACACATCAAATCAATCTTTTAGAATAGTTGGTATTTGGGCTTATTTAGGCTAACAATGTGATTTCTTCACACCATAAACTTTCGAGTAAAGTGTATAGTTCACTATGTGGATCATTGTGTGGTCAGAAATGCTTCATTTTCATAGTGAATTAATTACAGTGTATAGACCTTTAGAATTCCTGAACAGATGAAGTAAAATTATAAACTCAAACACCAACTCCTTCAGTGAGTTATGCCCTTTTGAAAATGTTACCTATAATGACATCCAGATGTCTGCATGTAGTCTTATCCCATATATCTGGCTGGATGTTGACTATTCACCCTTTTTATAATTTGAAATTCAGCTGGTGCCATAAACAGCAGACAACCGTGGGCTGTAATCATCCCATTCTGCATTTCTGAAAGGTTTAATTTTATTTAGTGGCTGAAATCATGCCATCCTCTTTTTCTTTTGTTTGACATTCTTTGCTGGGAGTATTGATAGACATCATCAGTGTCTGTGAAGAAAACCTCTGTTACATAGGTTGGTTTTCTGTGCCAGTAATTCCTTCAGCTTCCTTTCTTGAAACAAAAAAAAAAAGACTGTTGCAGCACTGGAGACAGACTAAGTTTGGTATAAAAGTAACATTTCACTACCTTGTGATTTTTTTGGGGTCTTTGTCTCTACATGTACATGGAAGCGTAGAGTGTTCTGCAGATCATTTGTTAAAGTTTAATGCTGTTGGTAACTAGCAGGGCAAGAGTGTTGTTATCCTGGGAATATTTCATCCTTTTCACCTTCTCCTGTTTTGTGTGGATCTGTGCAGATGTGATGAGTAACAGCTGAAGAGCTGGTCAAGTGGGAAGCTCTAATTGCATCTCCTCAGGCTTTGCATTTTTGAGACTTTCATCTTTCCACATTGCTGCACTGTTTAATTCAGTTGAATTAAAAGATGAGTCTTAAAGTGAATTTTTATGAATTTAAGGGGCCATGATGTAATGTAACTGAGAAATCCTTCAAGGGCAATAGGCACAAAACTGGAGGTAAGGTAAGACTCATCCTGCCTGAATTTAGATACCTACAAGAAAGCTGGGCGAGTCTCAAGTGCTTTGAGGGAAGGAAATGGTGCTGGAAGCAGTTCACATAACCCATTTTTTATGCCTGCCCTGCAGGAAGACCAACAGAGAACTCACAGACATTCCAATAGGACCTATGGCACATATTTTGATTAAAAATTACATTGAGTGTGAGGGTTTTAAATGGTGTTAGCAGAACCAGCTCGAACCTCTCTAATTAAAGAGACAGCCATTACATTCCTTAAGCAAAGGAGGAATTGAGATGAACTCTTCTGACAGGTGTGAAACTTTCTTGATGCAGTGAAAATAAATATGGGATGGTCTCAAAATTACTGCACCTAATTGTTGTCTGCAAAATGGATCTCTTTAGAAGGACAATTCTTGGCGTTTAGATTAGCGGTCAAAGATTTTTAGATGGCTCTTTAAATTAAAGAAAGTGATTTATCTTGGCTTTTTATCTCTCTCTAAATAAATACTGTAACACTAGACTGCAATACTTTCAGATTTTTCTATAAACCCCACTAGATCTTGTACAAGGACTCCCTGGTCCCAACTATCCTCTTCTAAATGGCCACCTAAACCTCCCCCCAGACTGTGAATGAGGCCCAGTGTGTGTCCTCAGGGAATTTCCTACCTTTCAAAATTGATGGACATCAAGCAAATTAAACAGCATCTTTGTGTTCAAACAGCCCATGGTTTTAGTCCTGTATAAGAAATGAAGGAAGGCAAATGTTTAAAAAATATATTGGTTCTATTATCTTCAACTTCCGGAGAAAATGAAAGATTAGAAGGAAGAAAACAGTTGGAAATGTGTCAGAGAACAAGGATCTGGACAGTTTGTGGGTGGTGTTGAGGAAGGGAACGCTTAGAGATGCAGAGGAAGATGTAAACTGGGAGGTGTGTTGAGCTGTTTTGTTGCCTGCCAATACAAAGCAGTGCCAAGATGCTCTGGTTTAGGCTCTTCCAGAGCAGCTCAATTGCCCCAAACACACTGGTGAATCTGAAGTTAAAGTTTAAATAAAATCTATGATTTGCATTGCATGCCTTCAAATCAAAAGGAATAGTGATGAGTACCACTGCAGTTTATACATATATACATGTATCTTTATTTAATAACAAAAAGCAAGGAAAAATTATAGAAGTTAAGACTAAATGTCTTATACTTGCATTTCATTAATTCAGGACTGTTGTTCAGAAAAAGTAAAGTTTTAAAAGAGAAATTTGTACTGTATTCCTGATCTTAAAGTCAACCCTTTTTTAAACAGTGAAATTTGACATTCTAGAAACCACTCATCTACAGAAACAAGCAGTGAATTTTCCCTTACACAGTATCAGCTGAAATAATTTTCTTTTATAAGACGTACTATGAGAAGAATTACTTTGTTTGCACAAAAGGCTCTTGGATATATTGATACATTTTCTGGCAGACAGAGACTTGTGCCGCTGATGTGTGTTTTATTTATCTGAGTTGTTGCATACCTTTAGGATGGAGTAGCTACGTGTTTTGATCAGTCAGATATCTCATGACCTTTCCAAAATCACCAGGGTTTAGAATCTAAAATGTTAAGAGCAGCTATTAAAGTAAGAGGCAGGAGGTCTTATTGTCTAGAAGAAAGGCACGTTGTATTTCATCTGTGTTTTTTGCTTGTGTGAACAGATTAAAACTCGGTATACATTCAAATTTTGCTTTTTAATGGAGTAAGAACAGAAGCTGAATTTCTGTTGCCCAGAGCCCCCTTAGCCTCCAAACTAGTTGGAGAAGCTTTTACTCAGAAAAAAAGAAACTCAGAAAAATATCAGCTGCCTTTGCTGCTCACTCACAGCAAATCAGGCAACATCTCTTTGCTGCCGAAGCTTAGAGAAAGGCCAGGGTATAGAAATATAAAATGGCACATTCTCTAGAAACTTGAGCACAGTTGGCTTTCAGTCTCCAAGCAGAGCAGGTCCCTCCCTGGGACCAGCTGTCAGAGAGATGCTCCCTGCTCAGACCCGCCGGTACATTGGACAGCGCTGGGCCCTGCCCTGGGTGCCCCCCTGCCCCGCTCAGGCCGCGCAAGGTCGTTCTGCTTTGCTTGTGAACACGAATGCTGAGTGGTTCCCTGGGTACGGTTTCACAGAGATGGTACATCAGCCCAGCTCCCAGCTGATGGTAAATGACAGGGTGTAACAGGGGAGTGGTTTGTAGCTGGAGGGTTAGGGTGAAGCCTGCCGGGCACTCCCATTTCCAGGGACGCAGTCACGGTGCTTCCAGTTCCCTGCGAGCAGCTTCACAGGCAGGAGGAGAGTGGCAAAACAAGCAGAACCTTAAACTAGTGCTTATGACTTAAAAAAGTTCTACATGGTAGACAGACCTGTTCTTTTAGCTCTGGAATTTATTCTGTAACCATTACAGAGAGAGGAGAAAACTCCTGTTAATCTTCCCCACTTGCCTTCTTCCTTTACTGTCCTTGAGATTTTGAGGACTTTGTGCAGGCTCACTGCACTATGCTTTTCTCCAAGCACATGCTTCCAGAAACTGGGTTTGACTGTGTTCTTGTTCTACTCTCAGCCATTACCAAATTGGGAACTGTTTGAAATTTCTGCTACTTTGCCACAGGACTTTGGGCAGGTTTGGGGGTTATATTTTGTTTTTGGCTTACTCTTCATTCTAAGCCGAAGTGCAATTTAATATGGTCAAGAGAGCAGTTCTGAGCAGAGCTGGCATCAGGCTTGACAGCTCTGGAGGAGTTATCCCTTGAGCTAGGAATCAGTGAAGAGCTGTTTAGCTCCAGAATGATTAACAGGGTGATGCCATGGAATATATGCCCAAGCAAAAGTTTGGGATACCATAAATTTTTTTGCTCCTATGACTTAATTTAGGCATTCCATGTGGCACTTTGAAATAAAGAGTTCTCCAGTGCACCGTTATGGAAACAGAGTTTCTCTTGGCCTTTGCCCAGTATTATACCAAGTGATCACTTTTAAGGACATCTATTGTAGCTATTGCCTAGAAAAAGAAGTTCAGCCATAACAAATATGTTGTGTACACTTGCAACAAAACTTCAAATATTTATGCTTTCTAATTTATGGTGTGTGGCCTGTTCCTTAAATAAAGAGCTATCTTGAATATTATCCATCTAGCTCCTCCAAAAAAACAAACCAGAGCACTAACCCAAACAAAACTGTTCAATTATATTACTACTCTTAGTTTACCCCCATTCTGTACTATTTAACAGATTTCTCCCTTTTGTGATTGCTTAGTGATTGCCTCAAACCACAGGTGAGTGGAGAAACTAATGATACTTTCTAAGATGCTCTGTGACCCAAGTAGGATGTCCAGTGCCCATCAAGTGACCTCAAGTGATCATTACTGTCTTTATTCTGAGCTTAGATATAGCAGAACGTAGCAGAGACAAAAAATCAGAACTCCGGTATTGAATCCTAAAATCAGGTGGGGTTCAATTCAATGTTTTATCTTCATCATGTCTACAACCAACAGTCTCCCACAGCTTCATTAAAGTTCATTAGAAAGAATTCAAATCTGCTCCTTTAGTTTTGACATTATTTGCTACACCTCACTGGGACAAAATCAAAACACTTTGAAGTAATGATTCCACTCCTTTAAATTAAATAATTTTGCATCTAACCTATTTACTTTCTTTTCTGCATGATTAAAATTTAAACATTCTGTAACTACAGAATTTGGAGAAAACATAAGGAGTGTGCATCTGCTGGGGAAGCACGACAGTCTTTCTCCTCTGTGATACCACATGGGCAGATGTTTGTGTGTGCTGATAATGAGAGTGAGGCAGTACTTGAGCTTCACTCCTAATTTCTTCATACATTACAGGGTATCTTTCCCATGGTGCTGGACACCTACAACTTCTCCCCATGTCCATGAGTCCCTGACTGCAGTATCTTGTCAAGCAGAACCCCCCAGAAGCTGCTCTGCTGTGCTTGGCCAGTGACAGACGAGGCTGCTGTTCCCTGTCAGCGTGTCAGCACAGCCCAAGTTCAAACACTCAGCTGCAGTGCAGGTGAAGCAGTTGCAAACTACTGTTTGAAGCATCTAAAGAGCAAGCAAGGATGAGTTTTACTAAATTTATCTCTTTTCTTTTGAACACAAACTTGCCCCAGAAAACCTTTTTTCTTCTAAGTATTGTTAATGTAACCATAACAACTTGTATTTTCTATGAGAGATAATTAAATTGAACCAAAGAGGAAAAAAAGCCAGTGGACTTGACAGCAGAAGCAGGATGAGGAGATGTAACTTCTAATGAAGCATTTCTGTTTACTTTGTTCTCATTTAAGGAGACTCCCTTCAATTATGTTTGTTTTTTGTGGCATCCTGCTTAAAAACTGCAGGCTGTACCCAGAGCAAACAATTTGCAAGCAGTGTAGTGTCACAGGCACCTTGGCCTTTTTCCCACAGCACATTAAACAGACACTTTGCCCCTTCCACAGACTTCTAAGTCAAAAACTAATCAGACCCAGCAAAGGAGGGGGATGCTTTTCTGGGCAGCCCAGGGAGAGCTTGTTTTGATTCCCTCAGTGAGTGCTGTCAGGGCTGGGATGTTGTTTATTGTGCCAGTGCACAGCCCTCATGGACACAAGACACTGGAAGTTTTAATTCAGTGCAGTAAAGTGTTATTCATGCTCTGTTATCACATATGGTGTCCAGCAACTGGAGAAATAATACCATGTGTTTGTACTAATATTGCTGCCACACGAAGGGCCCGTTGTCTCCTGGTTCTCTCCAAAGCTGTGGGAGCTTCGCTGTGGGTTGAGGGCAGTAAATGATCTTAAATTTGTCAGGGGGGGTCATTGGCCAAACCAGGCTCTGCATTTGGTGCCTCTGATTGAAGATGTTCTGTATGAAAAGGTTGATGTGGAACAGAAGCTGTGGAATCAGGTCCACCAGATGGATGTAGTGACAGGATCTAGACTTGTGCCCTGAGGGTCAGCTTTGATCAGTGTCTGAGGCTGCTGAGGACAAAGACACTCGTCTTTTGTATGATGGAGTAGTCATAATAGTTCTATTATACTTCATACAAGTACTTAAAAGGTATTTTTAAAACAAACTATTTTTCTATGGACAGTAACAGCTCCATTTTACACACGAATATTTGGTTTTATATGTATGTTTGGGCTTTATTTGATTTAACAGGAAGAAAGGATTTCTCTGATTTTTCATGAGGTGGTTGGTATTTTTCCTACAACTGTTGTGCTTTCCTCGATAATTACATAAATGCTAATTTTTTTAGTGCTTCTTTTGGATTGTTTTCTCTCTCCAAACTTAATTTATGGCCAGGTATCAGAACTTTAGGACATATAACTTTCCTGGGTAAAGCTTTTCCCTACCAATTATTTTCACTTATTCTGTTACCTATAATCACCTCATTAGCACTGTCTGCACTGATACAACTGCTTCTCTCTGTGTTTGGCTTTCCCTTCTCATTTCCCCCTAAATAAATAATATTAATATGTGATGGGATGATTTCCAGCCAGCATCTGTCACCTCCTCCTCAGTACACAATATACTGTCAGGCTTGCTTCTCTGCAGGCTTCTTGGGTTCTGCTCTCTCATAGCCTGGAGGATTTTAAAAAGCTTTCTGTTTCCATTTAGAAGAGTTACTGAGTTGTATGTGCCTACATCCATACACCATGCCTAACCCTGAGGCTTTCAACAGCTGGACTGCATTTATAGGTGCTGAGCCCCTGAAAAATCTGTCAAGGCTGGATGGATTCACAATGGGATTGGAGGCCACTTCAGAAGTGAAAGGTTTTCAGAGCAGAAATTCTTGTTGGCCAATACTTTGACAGGAACTCAAACTTTACTAAAACTTGGACTGCAGGACATAAGCCAGTCTTTAAGTACTAGAGATCAGGACCAGGACAGCCTGCTTGAAGGTGGGAATTCTTTTATCTGCCTGCTCTAGGATTCTTTTGCCTTTGTACAGCACCTGGTACTAGCCAAGGGCAGAGGCAAAGTGCAGGTCTTAGTCAGCCTTGGGTCTGATTCAGTGTGGCAATCCTTGCACTCCTAAAGCCCTGAGCAATGTGGGGAATGTGGCCTACACTGACCAAATGCCACTCCTAGTATTCTCACATACCTTCCCATTGTAGTTAAGGCAGAAATGGCATTGTCCTGCTTATCCTGTAAGTGTATGTGTGAGACTTGGAGCATCTCCCCATGACCTTTCAGGTATCTGATTAGGAACCCTACATGAATTTTGTCTGTATCATGCCTTTATCCTCCTTCTCTAGAGCTGACATGTTACTGTCATTATTTTTTCATGTGGTGCCAGCGTGACAGTGTTTGGCTCTTCATTAGTTGTCCGTATGGGAACCGATAACTTGTAATTACTTCTGAGAGTGCCTTTAGGACATGAGGAAATGACACTTAGGCATCCATATGCCCTGTTTTAGAAGGAAGTCAGAGGCATCATGCTACTGCCCTGCTGGAACAGATGTATCTGGTATGCAAAATGTACATGCCACATGTGGGGGAACTACAAAACAAAATTAAAATTTTAATCAAAGCCTCCATGCATTTGTGAAGTATTAAAGAGCAGATTGTTAGGCGTGTAAGTAGGTCACACGTGGTGTTGAGCGATTGTGCTTTGTCCTTTGCCATCTGGCAACATGAATCAACGTCAGCTGGATGCAAATAGAACTCTGCAAAGGTGACCTTGGCAACAGGATCGGTCCACTGAGCAGACACTACAGGAAGGTTACCTGCAATCACGAGAATCCTTGCAAGGAAAACCCAAAAGGAAGGCTTCTGAATTCCAGGAAATATTAGGGCTGCCAGCATGAGTTTGGTAGCCAGGTGTTTGTCAGTGGCAGCCACATGGAGGTTCAAATCCTGGATTACTTTAATCACTCCAACGTTTCAGTGAATGGTTGAGAATTCACTGAAATTTGAAGTATAAATGAGATGGAAGATGCCAAATAAAAGCAATAGTGGTTCGTTATGATCTAAAGCTGCTAAAGAGAGATCCCAGATATTACCCAAGGGTATGTTTTTGAGGAAACATAGCTTTTGAAGCACTCTGTCTTCAAAAGTCTCTGAAGTTTAAGCCAGCAAATAGAAGATAATTTGTAGCTCAGTTGAAATGACACTGTCAAGACAGATTTAGATGTAAGTTTTAAATTGGTGTCTGAAATACAAAATTAATAGAAAATTCTAAAAGGAAAGCTACGTGTAGTCAAATTTGCCTCTGTTGTTTCCAGCTCAACCCAGTAACAGCATTTTTCATGTATTAAAGGCTTTGCTGGAGCACACAGTTAACTTGCATTTTGCTCCTTACTTTAGGTGTCAATGTTTGAAATCTTTGGCTTAAGCATCTTTCAGAGTGACAGAATTAGAATCCAGTTCTGATGGTTCCCAGTCCTGTTTTGAGAACCACTAATCCCACAAAGGAGTTTTGTGGTCTACTCAAGTTTTCCTAGTTGACTGCATTAACAATGAAGTCAGAGTTTCCCTTGTATGGAAAACAAAACAGGGGAAAGGCAGATTTATGGATTTCCAGGTTCCATGCTATCTACAAACTGGGTTTAACATATGCCAAGCCTACAAGCAAAGAGGTTCACTCGTACATTGTCCTGAGCAGAAGCAGCATTTTTTTTCTCACCCGAAGGAACACTGGGAATGATGGAAGCCATCAGGTTTCCCCAGCCTGCCTTTCCTGGTATGACTCATGTAGTTAAAAACACCACTACAAAATGAGAATACAATGCTGTTGTCTGCACACAAACATGCTAATTTAAACTCTCTGTTCACATACTGAGACTAATTGTCTTTAAAATTCAGTCATTTGGTTTCTCCAGTTACAGCCAGGCCCTGTTGGAGTTTACAGCTTCTTTTATTATCCTTGTTATTATTATCAGTATTATTTCTGAAAGCATTTTATGGGACCATAGAAACTACTCTTCTTGCATATTAAATGTAACAAACCGCATTTATTTCTGTTTCTGTAGTACTAAAGCAAAGAAAACTTGAAAAAGTGTGTGTGAAGCTGTTGTAAGATAGGATGTGAGCAGGAGTTCACCAGATGTTCATATCTGCTCATTATATGGGAAATATATTCCAATATATTTTCAATATATGGGGGGAAAAAATCATGTTTAGGATTGAAAGTGGTAAGGAGTATATTCATCTAAATTACTGTGTCTTGGAGAAAGTTTGCAATAACTCATAGCATATGTCCATGATACATGGGACAAGTATAACATCTAATTTTGCTTTAAGCTTGTTTTCTTTTTTATTTTACATAAGTATTATAAATTGACCTGCAGCTCCAGGCAGCCTTGGGTATAGCTAGATTTGTGATCAGTGTGCAGTATAAGTTATTTTTAGATGTGAAATACTCTTGCATCCACAGAGAGTATGGGTATTCACTTGCTATAAATGCACTAGGGAAATAAGTTTTTTTAGTGGTTTGCAGTCATCTTCTTCTACTTTATTGGATTTAAATCTGTTTCCAGTTCTCATGAACTGTTCAGTTGGATGAGTCTGTTTCTAATTGATCACCAAGTCAGACATGGCCGTGTGATCTCCAAGTTCCAGTTCATGTGTCTAGTTTAATTTCAAAGCTGTAACTTGCAAGAATTACCCTAACTTTATTAAGGACTTTATTGGACCCAAGACAGAATCATGGTCCCTTCTGAAATGGTGAGTTCTTACACTGACTTCTGAAGATCTCAGTGTGAATGGCAGATGTTTGATCAGGGCAGCTAGCAGGGATTTCCTAGGATTTACTGGCTTCTTGCACAAATTCATGAAGTTGGATCACTGCAGAGACTCTTGTTACAGATTCATATTCAGAGCAGAGCTTAAACCTCATTAAAGCCAATAGTTTGAAGTGCAAACTTCCATGTAAGCACTTGCTTATGGCGCTGTCTGACAGAAACCAAAGGGAACAGTAATTCCCTATTAATGTTACAGACTTTTGGAGCAAATGTAATTGTTTCCAAATGAGGCAAAAATGAGCAGACGTTCAGAATGCCAGACAATCAATGTCTGGAGCACCTGGAGGTTGAAGATGGGGACCATTTCTGATGGTACTTGTGTAGGTGTATTCTCAGTCATTTCCCAGAATCTATTAATTTTGTGGGGTTTAGATAATACTATTTACTAACTGATTGAGTCTAACTTTTTTCTTTTAATTAAGAAAGTTAATGGAAAAATGTCCTTAGAAATTAGGTTTCTCCCTTGACATGCTGTAAATAAATAAGTTATGTTCGAAAACAAGATGAAGATTAACAAAGGGCTGTTTCAAGCCTTCAACAAACAGGAACAGCTTAGTTCTTGAAACAGCAGAAGTACATTTCATCCTCTAAATATCAACACATGCATTAATATTTATATTCATCTTATCATTATTAATTTGATTGCATTCTTTGAATAAGAAATGCAGATAGAGCGAGTGCTATTGCAAATATTCACAGCAGGGAGGGAGCTACCCACTGTCACTTCACAGTCCCCTGTACAAGGGTATCAGCACTGCTGGTTTTATCACCTTGCCAGGCATGTTGGACTCCTGGAATAAATGAGGCTGAAGGGAACCAAAATGTTGCTGTTGGGTCAGACTTCACAGGCAGTCTGTGGGTCCTGGTTCTTTGATCCCTTGGAGAGCCGTGCCGAGCCAGCTGTGTCCGACACTGGCCTCGGCTTTGTGCCTGGCTCTTCCCTGCAGTTTGCCAAGTGAGATAAGTGACCCCCAGCTTTCTTCCTTATTTGTGGTCCTGCCTGTTAATGTAAATTCCAGCTGGCAGCAGATTACATTAATGCACTTAATTAATTTAAGCTACAGCAATAGCAAGCAGATGCGGAATTTGCTCAGCCACGCCTGCAAGAACGGCAACATCTTTGGGAGAGGAAGGGAGGACTGCTAGGGATACTCTCTGCTTTAGCTACACCCATTTAAGTTATCCCTAAATTTGAATGGAAAGGGTGGAAATGCAGTTCAGGCTGCTGTGATTGATTAAATCACCCTAAGATGAGCCCCAAGCGGGTTTTAGCCTTTTGCAGTGGGAACAAGGCACTGTGGAGAAGAAGAAAAAAGCTGATCTCAGTAAGTGAAAGTAATGCACACTCCTGCTGGAGTTGCATCTTCTTTCAGTTTATAAGGTTTGGTGAAGAGAGACAGGGATTGCACAGTCCTTCTGCTGGAGGTTTGATGTCACAGCAGAGCCCAGTGGGTGCTGCTCTCCTGGTAACTGCAGTCCAGACAGAGGCTCAAATCTCAGCAAGGTGGATGCTCAGGAGCAGTGTACTGAAAGCACTAGGGGGAATCTTCCTTAATTCAGGACCACTCCAATACATTCTTTCTTCCTAGCTGTTCCCAAGCTTGTGTGCTTTCCTTAACTAACTGTGTTCCACAAGGGAAAGAATTGGTCTGTACGTACCCAGCACAATCAGTTGAAAATATTTTCGTACAGACCTGACAACAGAAGTGTGGGTGGATAAGGCTAACCCCAGATGCCACCTGCAGATATCCCCTTGGCACACAATGGGAGTATTATTCCCTTCAAGGCCGGAAAGGGCTGGAATTGAGACAGAATTGGGTGGTCCTCAAATTTAATGTGCCAAGAAAGAGCTCCAGTCTGTGCTCTCGGTACCTCGGGCTGGAGAGAAAAGCACAGTTAAGCCTTTCTGCACTTCAAAACATTGAGAAGACAAATCTCAGCGAGTCTCTCCTGTTTTCCCCTCATCACCTGACCTCTTTTTGGCCAATTTGTCATTGCTTAGAGGAGTTGTTTTTATAAACCTCAGAACTAGGTGGTAAATCTAGACATAGTTCACCAGCTGAGTCAATACCACACTGGGTTTGTAGCTAATTTTTCAGGCTTATATGCTGTTTGGAACAGGAAATCTGTGATTTTAATTAGCAGTAAATAGGAAATAGTCTGCTGTGAATTGATCTTAAACAGGTACTGCTGTACTAAATTAGTTCAAAATAAGCAGGATTTTCCATTCAGCAAATTGATATTAAGACATCTTGAGTTTATTAGCAGTAGCTATGTTATCTGTCTGAGGCTAACTTTGGTTTCAGAAAGGAGTGAAGCTGAAAATCTGTTGTTAGACACAAACAAATGAGCTTATCATAGAGTACAGAGCATCGGGACAGAAGGGACCTCCCCCATGTAGTCATTTGAAGAACTAATTGTCATATGTATTCTGTCTTACAAACTAAATGGAACTAATAACAATTTGTCAAAAACCTCCAACATTTTCTGTTTGTTTATTTCACAATCATTTAATGTTTAATGAGATTTTGGGAGACGTTTTCTTGATGTGTTTGTGCAGAAGATCCTTTCATCTGACACTTCATTAGGGAAAGGATTTGGATTTTGAACATTCTTAGGAAATAAATCTCCTTTCACTGCAGAGAAAACTGCAATCTGCTATATTTAATACAGAGAAGTATCTAAAATTGCCTGACCTGTCATGTTACCTCTGTAAGACAAGACTATGCCATTGCTTTCAGACTCTAATAGTATTAAAATTTGAACTAATAACTTATATTTCACAAGATGGGAGAGTTGAGACCTTGGCAGTGGAATGACTTGGGGAAAGTTGCAAAGGAAATCAGTTTGTCAGATAAGACAACTAAACTATTTCATTTGTATGAGGCACTGAATCAATGAGATGCCCATTTGCCTGATGCTTATCTCAATTTCTCTGGCATTTTCACCTTATCTTTTCAGAGATGTTACTGGCATCACTTTGAATATGTACTGGTGTGATTTAGAAGGACATTTCTGCGTAGCAGAAGATTTTCTTTAATTTGCAGTCTTTCAGTTTTGAGTATCATTTATAGAAAGGCAATTTCTGAGACAAGGAGCTACCGGAGAGGGTCCAGTGGAGGCCACAAAGATGATGAGGGGTCTGGAGCATCTCTCTTAGGAGGAGAGACTGCGGGAGCTGGGCCTGTGTAGTCTGGAGAAGACTGAGAGGGGCTCTCATTAATGCAGATAAATATCTCCAAGGCAGATACCAAGGGGATGGTGCCAGCCTCTCTTCAGTGGTGCCCAGCAACAGGATGAGGAGCAATGGCCACAAACTAAAACACAAGCAGTTCCACCTCTACATGAGGAAGAACTTTCCATCGAGGGTGGCAAAGCACTGGAACAGCTGTCCAGGGAGTCCCCCTCTGTGGAGACATTCCAAACCCACCTGGGCATGTTCCTGTGTCATCTGCTCCAGGTGACTCTGCCCTGGCAGGGGAGTTGGGCTGGATCATCTCCAGAGGTCCCTTCCAACCCAAACTATTCTGTGGTTCTGTCTCACCATCAACATCAGAGGATTTGGTGCTTTACATCCCCTGAAGATAATTTACTTTCAAAATCTGTGTATTAACACTGTACACTTTAAAGCAATCAAACACCGTGGTGCACTTGCTAAACTGGGGCAGTGGGTGCGTTTCACTGGAAAGCTCTGGGGCTTTCCTCTCTGTGACCTGTTGGAAGCTGGAGCCATCCCAGGATACTGCTGCAGGCTGTGTTCTTGCAGCAATAACTAGGTTAGCCAGTGCTTAGCTAAGCGTCAGACGAGTTCCAGCTTTGGGTACTAGATACCTTCTCTTGCATTTATGCACTGTGTGGACAGAAGGCTGGTTTTGAGATGGAGCTAAGCAAATTTATCTTAAGGTTCATCTCCGAACAGAGATCCTCCTGGGTCCTTGTTATGTGCTTTTTATATATATTCTATACATGTTAGTCTTTGAAACACTCGAGTTTTAAAGTCTCAGTGAGAATTCAGTGCTGCTTACCATGAAATATTGAGATACCTGGTCTGTATGAAAGGAATATTTGAATGTATGATCAGGACAGGCAGAGGCTTTACAAGAAGAAAAGCATCCTCAGTAATGCATCTTCTTGCATTAGGTCTTAGAGAGCTGTGCTGTCCTGTAGTAAGCAGGTTTTGTGAGCACTGACTGCTTTCTGCAGAGGAGCCTTGGCACTCTGGCTGTACAGTAACAGGGCTGTTATAGGACAGCTAAAAAGGTTTCAGTATCATGTAAGAAAGAAGTCAGGAATTCCTGAGGCTCTTGGTCGCTCTGTCACCATGGCCAGGCTCTCGACTTCAGTTATTTTAGTGCTTACTGAATAATACAGAAAGTCATTGTGCCTTGTAAAAATACAAGATGCTTCTACATTGCCCCTTTTTTCTTGAGTGCACTGCCATTGGTAATCTAAGGTCCTTGGATTCCTTCATTCCCTCTCATTGACCAGATTGGAATGGATGCTTTCAGAACTGCGGATAAACCCTAAAATAATCCCTCCCCAACCTCCCTTCTGGATTAGCTGTAGCAATATCGACTCCCTTCACATTGTTGCCATTTTTAAAGTTATTTTTACTCCTTTGTGATGAGTAGCTGATTCAAGGGGCTGCTCAGCTACCTCTCAGACTAAGGCAATTTGCCAAGTGCATCCATGGAGCCGGGAGCAAACTTCTAATGTTCTCTGACTGGCATCAATAGCAAATTTAAGTGATACTCTGCATTGACCTTGCATAGAGATTTGGGGGGTTTGTTTTGAGCTGAAAAATACATAATCTTACTTAATCTTCTGGCATTAATGGAGCTGTTGTATAATAGCAGTTGGCTTCCTTAAAAGGTTATATCTAAAGCAATCAATATGAAGCAGGGATAGAAATGAAGTTTTCTTGCCCAGGAGTGCATCTGAAAACTATTCTTGCTGCAGTTGGATTGATATGTGTAACTTAAGGGTGAAGTTTCATAGGGATGGCTTTCATTCGTGTTGTTGTTAAACCAGTGATTTTCACTGACATGCAGTAGAATTAATCTGAAATGCTCTTCCTCCTGCATTTCTTCCTCTGTCTTGTCCACTTCACAGTCAGTCTCAGATCAGTTGATAAGCAAACCTACATGTGCATTGTCTTTGTGACAGGGATGTGAAGGATCTTGGCTGGTCCAGGGAATATGAGAACATAACTCGATTTCGCAACTTTAAAAGTAGGAATGCAAGTTGCTGCCTTAAATGTTTTTTGTACTGTTTCTGTGTTGCCATGAGGTAGATTTTGTCCTAAGTGTCTGTTTGTGCAACCTTGCTGTAGATCTCA
The DNA here is from genome assembly GCA_013400415.1 of Scytalopus superciliaris. Lineage (NCBI taxonomy): Eukaryota > Metazoa > Chordata > Aves > Passeriformes > Rhinocryptidae > Scytalopus > Scytalopus superciliaris. Next base: position 2,988,697 of record VXBX01008695.1, on the reverse strand, counting down.
CACGTCCTCTGCCCTTTACTTTTCTGTTTTTCTTGGTTTGGCAATTCATCTTGTCTGTAGATACCTACAGAAAGAGCACTCGTGTAAAGCACATCTGGCACATTGTATTGAAGATGAACTCCACAACACACAGAGCAGCTGGGAACAAATTTCAAAAAGGAGTCATGGCTTAGGAATTTTTTCTTCCATAAAGAACAAGAAAGTTTTGCTTGGTCCATTTCCCCTCAAACTCCCTTTACAAACCTTTTCTGCTTTCTTCTAATGTGGTGATGTTGTGCTGCTGTGGTCTCAGAAAACCCAAAGGCAGAGCCAGCAGCAACACATGTAACTTGCTGAACAACTGAGAGGTGTGTGAATTATTAAGAGAAGGAAATGATGTGCTGTGAGGCAGCTCTTGTGGATGAGCAGTACTCCCTTTTTCTCTTCCCTAACACATTTCTTCATTGTAGTTTTAAAGGTTCATAATAGATAATCGTAAAGAACAGTCCTGTTAACAAGATTTGATTGGAGGTGTTAGATCAGCACAATTTATTGTGGTGACTGACAAGATTCTGTGCCCCACTTCTGTGAGCCAGTAAGAATAGAAATTTGGACTAATTGTGGCAGTAGTTCTTCATAGTAATGGCACAATAAATGAGAACACAACACAGCTTTTCACAACAGCTTTGAAACCAGAAATACAAAATGCAGCCTTTTTTGTGGCCCTTTGACAAGTGAGGACACATTGAAGATCATCAGATAATCCAGGATATATTCAACTCCAATACTTTGAAAGCTTAAACATGCATTGGATTGATTGCTTCTGGGATAAACCAGCATTAGGTAGACAGTGACTGTGAACAGCAGACTGTGTTTTAACACTCCCCCCGTCACTCGTGTTCCTCTGCAGTCCAGTTTCCATGTGTGTCTGCTCTAAACTGTTGTCTCAGCACTAATAAAAGCTCAGTTATGATTTGGGGAAGTCTTCATATTGTCTGTGCTATACTGTCTCTGCGTTAGAGATTTCCCAAAGAGCTGCTTAATGCAGTGTCTGCACACACAGAAAGATGCTGCTCACATTGGAATCAAGAAACACTTGGGCATTTTCAAAACCACGTGATTTTGACAAGTACAGCCATGACCATCAGAAAAGCAAAGAGCTTGGAACTCAGTGTTTGTTTTAATCCCTGTGTTTCTCTCTACTTTCTCTTTCTTATGCTGCAAGACCATGCCTGGAGCTCCAAAACTAGAGAGCACCCCTGTGGTAAATATGTAATATATGTCTGCTGCACTACCATCATTTGGATCAGGAGCATCCCAGTGGTGCAAGTGCACTGACCATATTGTTCAAACTCAACAAACAGTACAGGTTTTGAGTGGGACACACCCTACTTCCAGCTAATAGTTGTATCTTACAACCTTATAATTTCCTATGACTGTGCAATTCATGCTATCCAGATATCTCTGCTACTTTCCATGGACTGTGTTTTGATAAATAATCAAAGGGAAAACCCTCAGGTTAATTAAGTGTGGGAGTTTTGTTGTTATTTTTGAATGTTGGCTTTGTTGAAATGTTTACTTATTTCTGATGTTCATCCTCCAGGTAGGTAAAATCTGCATCTGTGCACACCCAAATCCTGGGGTGTGAGCACTGGTTCACCTGCATGCAAAGTACACAGCCATTTTCCCAAACCCAGACGTGTCCTTTAGCAGGGAGGCTGGCTAAAAACGAGGCCAAAAGCAAGGGGAAGTAACAATGTTGCACAAATTAGGGAGTTTAGCAAGAGGATGCGGAGGAGTGTTTTCCAGGACCGGTTTTAAGGGAATTTTTAATCAAATCTCAACCTGCTTTCAGTACTTTCAAGCCTCATTGAAGTAACTAGGCCAGCATCCAAGTAACAAAATGTTTGTGTGCTGCAAACGGATGTGTAATTTTGTAAAAATTGCCAATTTTATGTAATTTGCTTTATCTGATTTGTCTGCCAGTGGGAGCACAAAACCAGTGAAGTACATAGATCAAAGGGACAGAAAAATGAAGTGCATCAGGAGAAGTGATAAGGGACTGTGCAAAACAAAGTAGCTTTCTTTTTTCACTTTACATTTCACCCTCTTGCTGCTACGTTTTTTTCTGCTACAAACTGTCACCTTCTGCTTCCTCAGCTAATATTTTAGGTTCATTTTGCATGCCAAAATGGTGTAAGCTGCCACAGTCACTGGCACCCCTTTCCTGGCCGTCTGAAACCCCACATGTATCTTACAGCACCATTTGTGTCAGTGTTAATGCTGTAGCTTTCCAGCCACTGCTGCCAAGGTGGGAGAGACTTCGAGGAGAAAATAAAGAAAATGGTTTTTCATTCATTTGTTGCAACAAGATAGAAGAAGGTGGCACAAGTCCCCTTACACTGAATTTCAATCAAATCCAGCCATGCTGTTAGCTAATTATATTTTCTGCCTGCATTGTGACTCAATTAGAAGGCATTTATGAATCTGCATGAAAGTAAAATGAGGACACAGTGCTCAGACATATTGTTCTGCTTCTTCACCCATTACCAAGGAAGTGACTCAATAATTATATTCAGTTTAAGAAAATGCTTTGAGAGGAAATGTTTTGTAACAAATTTTAGAAGTATTACTTCAGTTTTTAAGCTATTTCATCTGTAAATATGAAATGAAAAGCTTTATTTTGTGTTACTGTTTGTTTCTATCTCTTTGTAGAGATCTCCATTTTCGGTTTCAGTTGTAACAAACCTGATGATACCTAAGACAAAGCACAGGTTACCTCAGTGAACCCACATGCAGTTATTCCATGGCTGGCCCTCACCCAGTGTGTCACATGGGATGCCATTCCAGACAATCCAAATACAACACTGTCTCCAATACGTGATAGAGCATAAAGTATATGATGTGGGAAGTGTCAAGATTTTTCTGGCACTAACTGTGTCATGAAAGAGCTGTGATTTAACTTCTGCAGACAGAACCAAGTTCAGTGATAGACTCATGCAATTACTATCTCTATGGAGCAGTAAATCACTTAATACTGAAATAACACTTCTTTTAGAGTAAGGGAAGACAGTTACCACAATAATTTAACACAACAGAGGAGGAAACATCCTGCAGCCACTTGAAAATGGCGTGGCAAGGTTGTTTAAAGATTGCACTTAGCAGAACCAAAAAGCCACCTTTTTTCAGTTCCTGGCTATAATTTCCTATCTGTCTTCTGGTAACTGCACAAACTAAAAGAAACTGGTGTCTTTTTGGTTGCTGCTGGATTACCTTCAGGACTTCTCTGAACCAGACCTTAGACCTCTCCAAGAGAGAGAGTTTAAGTTCAGGGTGCTCAGAGTGGTGGGTGACAAACCACAACGGTCCCAGCGAGTCAGCTTCGAGTAGCCTGGAGCACATCAGGGGCTCTGGGGGGGACAGGGTGACAGTCCTGCTGCTCTCTCGAGCCATCAAACACAAGTTTCAGCTCCAGAGAGAAACACCAGCTCGAGACAAAGGCAAGTGAAGGGTGGTAACAGCTCTGAGAGCAGCGTGTCCCACGCCTTGTCCTGCCCAGGCGCTCGTGTGACTGACTCGCAGGGAATGGGCTGTCTGCAGAAGGAGCGGCACCACTCTCGGCACATTTGGGCATGTCCTTCAAGGCTTTCCATCCAAACTGCCCTAAATCCACGGGATTAGTCCCGATTGCAGTCTAAGGCCTGCTGCAGTGGCCAGAGGTATCTCTTCAAGCACTTAGGAGGCATGGCTGATGCTCATTTTTTCCTTCAGAGACAAGCTTCTTTCCCCTTCTCAGAAAAAAAGTGACACTTCTTGCAACTGCATAAGCTCCAACTGCAACTACTCCTGGATCTCCCACATAACACAGTTGAAATACTGTCCTCTTCTGGCATGGAGTGACAGGTTGTGATAAATAGACTGGTTTCTCTGACTTATATGTACCTAGTCAAATATTAATGAGCCAGCACACAGAAGCATGAAGTAATCTTTTGTTTTTCATTAAGTGCATAGATTAAAGAGATGATGTTGTACTGTAATGCACAGAATTATGTCATTTCAGCTTAGAGTAATTGTTAATCACATCAAATTGAAATGATCCTTGGTTTTGTTTTAAAGAGCATAGAAGAACAAGAAGTAGAGGAAAAACAGAAGTAGAAATGGAATGTGAGACTATAGTGAAAGTGAGTGAAAAATTCCCCTTTTTATCTAGTAATGCTGATGTTGTTTTCATTTTACATGTCAAAACTAAGTCAGGAGCATCCACAATTTACTGCCTGATGGTTTTTCTGAAATCTTTGAGCAATTACAGCCCTGATTATTATCTGCCAGCTGCATAACATAAGCTGCCACTGACCATTACATCCTTTTGAATACCGTGAAAGCAATTTGTGGCTTCTTCCAATCATACCCCAACCCATTGTCTCCCTGCTTGTTTTATTTATTGCTGCTTTTGCCCCACCTCAGTGCAGTGATCAGGGGCTGTGTGTAACAGCATGATTGTACCAGCTTTCTTGCCACAGCCCTTTGGGTCATGGGAATATCCTGTGTTCTCTGCTCACAGTAGCTGCAGTACTCTCAGATCAGAAAACCAGGCACCACGAAATGTCTCTCTGAAGAGGTAAAGCAGGGTGATTGATGTGGGGGGAGCACGTGGGGGGAGGAATTGACAGCATCTGAATGTAGAAGTATGAGATGGGCAAAGGTGTTGACAGTAGGAATTCTGGGTACCTCTGAAGATTAAGCTTGCCAAGCAGATAAATTAAGGATTTGTCATCTGGGATGCCAGAGTATGGGATAAAGAAGGGATCAACCAGGGCATCACAGCAGAAGGAAGAATTGGGGTACAAAGAGAAAGAACTGATGAATGTGAATCAGTAAAACAGGATCAGTGAAGCCTAAAGGAGAAGATTTAAAGGTAAGAGAGTGAGTTTTTCAGGGAGGGGGAGGGGAACAGAAGACAACTGGGGAAAGGCAGGCAAAGCCTAGAAAAAAGATGAAAGTAGATTAAAGTAAGAGAGTTTCTTTAATTGCTTTACAGAAGGGCTAATGATTAGAAGATGATGATAGAATGAAATATTATTTCAGATGTATCTGCTATCAGGACACATGATTATGTGTAAGCAAACTTCCTGTGTCCTCCTGTAAATACAGTTAAGCCAGGAGGTCTTGAGCTTTCACTGTCAGGGGGGTAGCAATAAGCCACACACCTTTATCACTGAATCAGGGAATCCTGCTTGCTTTATATTTTTATTTATTATTTCACTTTATGCTGTTTTCTTCTGGAATGCTTTGAAATGCTTTGCTTGTCTTTGAGGAGAGAACCACCCTGGTTCTCAGTGAGGGCTGTGTTTGGTAACCAGTCCTGCCTTCCTGCTGCAGTTACCTGGATGCGAAGGATTTTGGGTCATTGCCAGGCAGGCAGTGTTTGCATTTCCGTGTCCTCAGGCACAGCTCATTCACGCGTGTGCAGCAGTAACAGGAGCCTTCTTCTCAAGAGAGCTGCAGCTCCTCCTTGCTATGGAACATCCCCCTGGGGCTTTTCACCACTTCACACAGGTCTTACCAGCAGTTTTGTTATCCCATTTGTCCTAATGGCAGCCAAGGCTCCTTCCTGGGAACTGCTCCTCTCCCAGTCTGTGCCGTGCTGGCACCAGTGTCAGCAGTGAAGGCACACGCTTGCTGTGAGCCCCGTTCTGCTCCCTGGCCAGCACCAGTGTGGTGCTTTGTCGTGCTTTCCCCTGGGTTGTTTTATTTGTCTGTCTATGGGGTGATTGGTTTGGGGTTTTTTTAATACCTACAATGTATATTTCTACGGATGTGCACTGGCAAGAAAGAAGGAACTAACTGTGCCTTGCACAGAACAGATTGATTGCTATACTGTACTGAAAGGCAAGTGCTAAGTTTGATTTATACAGCAACTATAACTTCATTTGTCAGCCTTTTTTGCTGTGAATCACCTATCTCTGGCCACACAAACCCCAACATATTCTTCATGTATCTACACATGCAATTACATGCTTATGAGTTATTTTAAAGTTTTTACTATTGCATAATAAGGGATCATTTTTTCAAATGCTTGTTAAAAGTAGCACAGTTGCAAATATTGTTTCGTTTTCTCATTGTGGCAAGGTTAGAGATTAGAATTGCGAGGTGGGGCCTTGAGTTCATGAGTGTTGTTTTCCTCTTGGATACAGGCAAGGCAGCTCAAAGTGTGTTTCCTGAGCACAGTAGTTGTGACAAAAGAAAGCAGAGCCCATAATGAATATGTTGGCACCTTGACAGTATTCAGAAGAGAGACTTACTGAAGATGGCAAAATTAAACTGGCAACTGCTCACTAGGGAACTGGGATTTCTTTGTTGTTTGTGTTTAAGTGACAGGAGAATATTGATTTCTCTTCCTGAGGGATGTGCTGTCTTCCTTTCCTGAAAAGTAGGAGGATGGCAATAGAGATGAGCTGCCTTGAAACAACTCATTGAACATTTGAAAAAATAGAAGTACTTGTTTTAACTCTGTTCTCGTTGTACATCTCTTACACTTTAAAAAATATAAAGCCAACCTCACATTGTCTGACTGGGACAAATTAGGATATCTTGGGAGGATGGTAAGGAGCTGGGCAAATCCAATTGCTCCTGCACAGTTAGAAAGCAATCAGACCTCAGAGAAGAACCTCCTGTAGCAGCAAGTAACCACTTCTGACAGCACTGGAGTTACTCTTTCCTTGGCTTTGTCCTGCTCTCAGGACTTCAGCCTCACAGACTCTGTAATGGGAATGGTATTGGGAGAAGCTGTGCATGGTGGAATTACCATTCAGTGGAGCCTGTGTATGTCTGGAAAGTGGGAAACAAAATGGAATGGCACCAAGTACTCACGGAGCTCTGGAATTGGGTGAAGGAATCCGTCCCCTCAAGGTCTACCTCACACCAAAGCAAATACAAGAATGATAGGAAGAAAGATTTTTTTCTCCCACCCCTTTCTGCTCTCAGCTCTCACTGCTGCACCCACGGGACAAGGTGTTTAGAATGCTTTGAAGTCCCTGGATAGGAGAGGGCAGGCAGAGCAGAAGGAGAGAGGCAATTTTTCCTGCAGACCGAAAGGAGTACCTCAGCTCCTGGTCTGGTGTAGCACACCACTAGCTTTGGGCTGAACAAACTAATGGCCTTAGGGAATGTTTCTGTGCAGGAGAGGCATAGAATCCTTCTAAACCACAATAATAGCTGTGCAGAAATCTAGAGAATTACCGAAATTACAGCTTCATTCAGGAACTGTTTGAATCCTCTAGTGACTAAATGTTAGACAGCTACAGGAGGAACTTCCATTTAGTTCACAGTTTTGTTTGTCAACAGTAGAAACCTAAGATACAATTTTGAGACAGAAAAAAGCAATGCAGACTTACAAGTCTGGTCTGAATGTGCAGCTGTTTTTTTTATTCTATGCAAAATGACTTTCCTGTGAGGATGTTTTTGCCAGTTTATGAGAACTCTTAAAAGGTAGCACCTAAAAGCTACTGGTGCACTTTTCTCATCCTTTAAGCTGTTTCATACGAACAATTAAGTGCATGATAGTTTTTCAGTGAGGCTCCAGCCATGTGTAGGTGTTGTCTAGACTAAAGCTGTCCTTTTTTCTAAAGCTGGAATTTTGGAAGCCTTTTGATGGCTGTTACATGCAATTCTGCACAGTACCATGTCAGCCTCCACATTTCACTACTGTATGGCCTGTGGGAATGATACTGCATTGTGGTAGCTCACATTCTACAGCCTTATTTTCACAAAGTGGGTCTTAATGCCTGAATAAAACATATGGCATGGAGCTCATAGGGCAAATTATTTCACAGCCTGCTGATGCTGAAGGTTAGTATTTCTGGAAATAGCTTACAGTCACTTATCTGTGGTCCTTCTTTAGATTATTTCTGTTTGTATATTTAGAAGTGCCTGTTTGGATCAGGGTGTTATATAGGTCAGTGAGATCTCAGTGTAGTATTTCTGCTCTTAAAATGCTCCTTTCTGCCTAAAATTTTGCAGGGTCAGTTTTCACAGCAGAGGTCAGGTTTCAGAGATCAGTATTCCTGATGGGATTGACAGCCTTGGCAGCAATTAAATCTCTCCCTGTTCTTTTAGTAATACACCTTATACCACATAGCTTGGGTGCTGCTGAGGGTGTGAGACAGACGAGCCTGTAATGCTAAATAGCATGGAAATTGTAGGAGCTCCTGGGAATAACTCACTGTCAGTCTTTTTCTCGGGGACTCATTGTAATTCTGAGCAGGGGCTCGTGCTCTCTGTGCCATAATGGAATAAATTCTGGAGGAACTTCTCCCGCATTCCATGTCAGTGTTAACATCTCCTCTTGGCCTGGAGTACCCTTCATTCCCATTTGTATTCAGGCAGACACTATTGCAGCTCCCACTTGAAAATACTAATTGGTTGAAAATTAATTCAAATTTTTAAATTATTACTTAGCTTTTTTACTTTTGAAGTGACTTTTTTTTTTAAGGACCAGAGTTAATTTCTTGTAATATCAGCTGCCATTTAATGATTGCAATCTCGTACACAGATTTAGATCAGTGAAATAAACCATGTTTGAGGATTCTAATTTCTGTGGAAGGAGGACACCATTCTTGAGATCTGTTTGAACAGCTGAATGTTACCTTTGACTCCTCATCCATGCCACAGGCATGGAGCATTTGGGAAAAGAACACCTGCCAATTAAAGGCTGCACTTTTTGAAGTAATCCCTGCCCTTGGTCAGTGCTCTGAGGACAGGTCCATGCTGTGCCTCTGACAGGTGCCAGTGGGAACAGCTAGAATGGGACAAATGCCAGATTGTAGTTCCAGTGTATCAGTGAAGCAATATGTGACCAGACAAGAGAAATTCAGTTGTCCTGAGATCTGCTCTGCAAAGACAGCAACACTTACAAGGGTGGTTTGAAGGATTCTTGGAGAGCCTAGAGCCATAACAGCAGGAGAGAGAGAAATTAAAATTGGTGTCTTCTCCTGATTCCTCTGCATCCAGCCTCCCTCTGACTTGTAATAGAGTAACTTAACAATTTAGATTTCCCATCTGTTGCATTTGTAACGATCCCATTGCAGAGTCTCCTTAAGCAGCTCTCCTTCAGGTTCTGTATGTTGCTGTCTTTCCTGTGCATTAATCATTGGACTTTCCTTCTCTTTTGCCTGGAAACAGCCATACTGTTGGATCAGAAAAGGACTGCCCTGAGAATGCCCCACTGCAAGTTAACCCCGTGGGTAAGGGCTCAAGGCCTGGGCTGGCTGTGTTAATGTGTGACAGGAGAGACCGGGAAGCTGAGAGGGAGTTCTCCTGTGAATTCAGTGCCCCCATTAGCTCTCCCTCCTTATCCAAAGGGCTGAGGAAACCTTGCTTGTTAGCCAGGACAGCTTGGTGCTTCAGCTTAATTTTCATTGCATAATATTAAATACAGCTCGTGCCAACAGTGCTGCAATTAATGGATAGCCTAAAGTCTTATTATTTCAAACTAATTGATATGCAAGGAAGTTTAAATAACATAAGTGATAAGAATTTTTTAGGAATAACTTCTGTAACTAACTCAGGATAATCTTTTTACTGTTATTTAGAGTATCAGATGACTTAATTATTTACTTGCATCACTATATCTGATGCTTGTCTGTATTTCTATAGTTCTAAATACATTTCCATGAGATGGGGAAAAGATAACACTTTATAGTCCTTGTTCCAATAGGGGGTTTTGCAATTTAATAATCCGATTCATTTCTGATACTTGTCTACCATCCTTTGGAATCCTTCCAGAGTTCCAGATAGATTTCTGTTATCCTCAACAAAGATGTGTACTCTGCACATACTTTAAACAGAGCTTTAAAGCAAGCAACCCATGTTTTTAAAGTATTCTTTTGCTTCTTCGAATCACTTGATCACTTATGAAAGGCCTTTATTTTTCTAGTGTTCATTAAGCTTATCTTCAGCAAGATTGTGATCAGACTTGGCATCAGAGAATACACTGTAAAGCTGTAAGACCTCTCAAGAACTTTTTAATGCTTTTGGAAGATGTCTAGTACTGAAGTAATAATAAAACACTGATAGACCATTAAAACGATAAGTTCTTATAATGGAAAGAGGTTTTGTTCTACTGCCAATTATTTTTTTTTTAAATAAGGATTTTCACGGTACAAAACTTTTCCAAGATAGAAGCTACCAATACTGATACAGATAAATGAAATCAGATTAAAAACAAAGTGGGGCTCTGAGAGGATCACATGAGGCATTTTGATGGCATGCCTCTCAGTGGAAAAAAAAGCAAAGGGCTTAGTGAAGTTCCATGAGATTCATCTCAGTTCAGGCTTGACCCTCTGGTGAACTAAACTTCGATGAACTGTATTAACTTCAGGAGGGAAGCCAGGGACCAAATCCAGCACACACTGCTGTGAGTAGAGAAGCTCACTCTTCCTGCAGTGGGCTTGAGGTCTGGGGGGGGGGCCCCAGTGTGACCTCCTCATGCTGTGGCCCACCGAGATCAGCGAGGACAGGAGGCACCAAAGGAACTCATCTGGAAGTAGTTTTGAGCTTTAGTGTCCCTTATTGCCCTGTCTCTGCTGGCTTCTAGGGAATTTGCATATCCCTTTTCCTGGCAACAGTAAGGACCACAGAGTTCAGCAGTGCTATTGGCAATACCATTGAGAGATCTGGTCCATACCCAGAGTTACACACACGAGCACTGTGACACACATCTGTCATCATAGTTCAATGCACATATTCTACCACACTTGAGGGTCCAAGGTTGGTTGGGCTGCAGCAGGATCAGGGTGGCCATTTTTCACTCAGAATTAAGAGGGAAAAACACCTTCAGTGGTTTTGCTTTGTCGTGGGGCTGAGGTGCTCAACCCAGATCAAGTTGTAGGCAGAGAGAGAAAGGTGGGCAGGTCTGGATGGAGAAAGGCACCTGCCCTTCTCTGTGGGAATTTATCTCTACCTGACTGTTGGAGCAGCCTTGGATTTTAAGCAGTAACCTGGTCCCTTTTCCTGGACTCTTTTATGCTTTCCAGTTTGCTTAAATTGCTAAGACAAGACAGTGAAAATCCTGAACCTCTGAAACATTTTGTACCTGTCTTTTGTGAGGCGGATTACCCCCAGACCTCTGCTGGGGAGGGAGGGAGCATAGACTGCATGCCATTTTGTGCCAGTGGTTCCTTCATTTGATCTGGTCAGTTTGCACCTGTACTTGTGTGGTTGCCAGTACTGTAGATCCAAAACCCATCAAAGCAATCACTGTCCTGTAGACTGAAGTGAACTTGGGGTATGAGCTTCACCAGGCATGAGTTCAGCAGTGGGACAGGCTTTGTCTTGTTTTTCTGCCTGTATGAAATTACCTTATATGTCAGTTTTTGCATTGCAGGATACTTGCTGAAAACCATTGAAATACAGTTTTCTGCATGTGTCATTTAAACTTGATGGGTAATTAGAGAGTTGCCTGAATTTGCAGTAGTCAGCATTAATATGACTTTTGGAAAAAATGTTTCAATAAAATACAGATGAACTGAAATATTAATCCCTTGAACTTCATCATGGGGATGGCTCCATTAACCTCCCAGTGCATAGTGCTACTTAATCCAGTAATAGCAGTGCAAACAAGAAGAGGAGGGTTTTTTCCCTTGAAGTTCACTGTAGTATCAGGAAGTAAAAACCTTAAGGCTATTCTTAATTAGGTTGAACCTCTGGGCACTGTTACTCTTCCATTAAGCTCTAGAGAAAAAAATAAACCCAAGTGTGTTGTGTAATACAGAATGAAATGAAAAGAAGTGGTGGATATATGGATGAACTCATGGTGGAAGTAGAGAGATGTGAAGATAATCATAGTATATAAACACAGAGCAGCCATAAACATACCAGACTCCAAATCCTTCGTAGCAATGATACATCTCCATTTGATGGTCATTAGATAATGAACATATGCATCAATACATGAATTTGAATCAGGTCCCAACCTCTTTGTCATTGTTAAACTCAGCCTCAAAACTTTCTTGACACTTGGAAGTACAAAAGCCAAAATACTGAGCCATCATTTCTGGAAAATGGAAAATGAGGGATAGCAGTTCTGTCTCTGCTGTTGGACTTCTGCCAGGTTCTGGATGGACTTCTTTGCATTAGCTTGTTATGTTAAAAAGTAATGGAACTGTCACTAAATTGGCTCATCGTTAGGGGAGAGTCAATGCACATCTCTGCTAATAGTAAAGAGGAAGTCAGATTCATGTTGTTAATGAGTTAGGAAATATTTTGGAATAGCCTTCATTGTTACAAGGGATTACAGAACCACAACTACTTGAAAAGATTTTCAAAGAAACTTCTAAGGCTTTGATCTTTATTCAGAGTGTGCTTGCTTCCTAGTCTAAAAACATTCATTTTTAACAGGATATTAACAGAAGGACTGACTGCTCAGTAATTTTCCAAGCAGACTTTTCAGTGAGGCTCCATCCTGCAGGGGCTTTCTGACATGGAGAGCTATAGTCAGTGGCAGGGTAAACTTCAAAGTGCAGCAGAAGGTTTTATCAGTGTGATTATTTTTGAGTTAATGATGGCTCACTTCTAAAGCTCCATGGAGTTCCCTGACAATTATCAGTGACATGGAAATTACAGTGAGCATGTACTTTAAGAAAGATGCCTTCTCAAGATACACAGGCTGCAGTGTACCTTAGGAGCTGTTATTGCTAAAAACAGGCTTGAGAGTCGGGACTGAGTAGAAAGGGCAGAGCAGGATATCATGGTGAAAGGAGGTGCCAGACTTAATCATAGGGTGACTCTGTTCCTTTTCCTTTGAGTAACACAGTGATGCCACCAGAGAGAGACAGAGAAATAGATTATTTATTTCCTTTCCATTGTCATATTTGAGAAGAACTCTCTCCTCGGAGGGATTATTCTGTGATGCTGATGGGGGACCTGTTAAAGATGTCCTGCCAGGAGCCAGGCACAGGCAACACTGTAATTATCTATTAGCAAGGTGGATGGAGAGACTGGAAAGCACTTTGTTAAACTGAATTCAGAGTTCGGTTTAGTCAAGGAGCCACCACCTTTTTTTCAGATCTCCACTTCATCAGTTCCTGAGCCCTCACACAGGAGGCCTTAAGCGCCTGAAATTTTCTTTTCTCATCTCTCCTCTTTCAAAAATAGCCAAACTCTGTCACTTTGCAGGACAGCACCGCTTTTAGGCAAAACACATTCTATATAAATGGGGCCTGTGGATTCCAGGGCCCCCTGGGGACATCCTGCTCGGCTGCCATGGTGCTGCACAGCTCCGAGTGCCACGGTCTCTGCTCCACCCGGGATTTGAAATATTTCTGGCATATATTGTTGCTGTTATAACCTCAAGATGTCATTTAAAAGGAGTTTCCAAGGGACTGTTATGACCTTTTGAGATGAGAGTTACAATACTGCTGCTGTTCCAAAGCCTGTGCTGTTGGACAGTCAGCTGTCTGTTTACAGGATGCCTTGGGGGCATGGTGGAAGTGGAAAAAAAATCACTTGTCAGAAGGTAATGGATGCACTGATTTTTTTGTTGTTGTTTATTTAGCAGACAGGATCCAAAATATGGACAGCACTTTAAAAAAGGACCAGTTAAGCTCTCTTTGAGCTGTGTCACTCAAGTTATTTACCTTGGATTCACTCCAGTAAAACAGGGAGAGTATCTGCTGAGAGATGAGACTTCAGTGGAGTTTCTCTGGATTTATTGCACTGAAACTGAGCAGATTCTCCTTGGCTTACAATGGAACTAACTTACTCCAGTGATGATGAAAAGGAGCAGAATCCAGCCTTAAAATGTTATACATGCTCAAAGAAAGGGGATTTTTTCCCCATTCATTCTAGCTCCAATTATCTTTATTCATATGCATCATGAGATGCATAGGTCATGTATTTATGGGCTCATCAAAGAACCACTTGACAGCTTAAGAAAGCATTTTATCCACAAAAGGAAACTATTACATGAAATAGTCATCAGAAAAAGAGTAATTCCAAATATACAGATTACAAGACACAGAGCAGGGCTTTGCATGAGAATAAACCACCACACTTTTGGAGAAACAGGAAACAAGTTACTGTGAAGAAAATCCTCCCACAGAATTCAGTATGAGCTATTTCTTTAAAGAAAATGCAAGAGATCTCAAATTACTACTAATAATACAACTGCCAGTAGGAGAAGTTTAGGCTTTTGCTATAAGGCCTTTCTCTAACCCAAAAGGTTTCAGCAGGCACGTGTGTGTATGACCTGGGCAGCACTGATGGGCACCTCATCACCAAATACATATATTTTTTAACTAGCTCTTGGAGTAAATGTTGGTTTACTATACAGAAAGTAGATACATGTTTCTTTTTGAGAGTGTTAAAATCCAGGAGCCCAGGTCCCAGGTTTCCTCACGGTCCCATTGGTTTAATTGAGGTTGCAGTTAATGAAGGTGGAGACACAGATTGATGAAGGCCCTAAGGTTACAGTCTAGTGCCTTGAGACAGCAGGTATTAAAGGGACTCATTTATATGGGGACTTGTTTTACCTCAGGGAGGTACTGCAAATCACCTTTGGTTTAACAGGGAGAGACACTGAGCTGAAACATGAAGATAAGGGGGGAAGTCGAAGGGGGAGTGTATGTATAAGGGAAGATAATGCAGTATGTGATTTCTAGACTCCATGGCTTGTGACGTGCTTCAAGCACTACTGATTTTTTTCAAGCCTGTCTTGGGATGATTTCTGAAGGAGAATATCTGGGCTGTGCAACCTGTTGGCACAGGAAGGCAAGGGTGGCAGCAGCGGATCAGTCAAAATACAGCTGCTCCTGAGCAAGTGGCCCTGGTCTCAGGAGTAGAGCAGAGACTTTGCTGGGTGGGAAGAGCTGCTTGTGGTGTTTCACCTTGTGTGAAGGACATGGGGAGCTTCATCCAAGAGAAAAGGGGTGTGAGTGGGGCTGGTGGAGAGGAAGTCCTGGAACTGGTGTCTCTTGTGCCTCTCACGGTCTGAAAAGTACCCATTAGTTTGAAAATGCAGTGATGGGCTTACACTGAGCTGGAGAATGGAGATGTCCTTGTCTGAGGACAGGGATCACTACTGGGAGCTTTCCTGTCAGCATAAAGACATTTCCTTCACCAGCTGTTGGTTGCCTAGTGCAGTGCTGTTCCTTGTGCCATCTCTACTACCCAGTGCCCTCGGGCTTTCTTTAATGACTCCACACTCCCGCCTATTTTGAGATACAGCCTCAGGTACCTGAACAGCTTCATTTCAGGCTCAGCCATGTTGTCCTTGAGTAGCTTTGTGAAGCCCAAATGTTAACATGGTGGCGTGTCCCTTTATGCACTTGCTTGATGTCACTGGGAGAAACAGAGACTATTTAGGTGCTCCCTGCACCCAGGCCTTCCCAAGAAACTGCTGTTCCCAGCTGCTTCCTTTGGGCCATTCTTCCAGACACCAGAGATGGGTATATCGGTTTTGGAAAGGTCCTGCAGAGGAGTCCCAGGTCCCCTCAATCCCTCACCTGAAATCCCCATCTCCAGCTGAGAGCTGCAGAGGGATTGTGACCATGAGGCGTGAGGACAACTGAGCAGTGGTTACTCCTTTGCCTTCCCAGCAGAAATCTGCTTAGTGGAGGGAATAACATGGTCCTTAATAAAAAACTCCTACTGTTTCCAATTAAACAAAAATTGCTGCCTATAAATCACTTGATCCCTGAGCTCTGTTCCTCAATTTCACTCTCCCTGTTATTGAGCCTCCATCTGCTTTTAACAGTTCTTGCTACTCATATGTCTTTTAATGCTCTATCCCACCAGAATGGCTTTCTAATTAAGTAAGCTCTGAAAATGAAAAGCTGAGGAACAGCAGCCTGCCTGCTCTCTGTACCTTTAATCTGGGAGTCCTCTATGTGCTATTTTGGAAGCTAAATTGAGGTCGCTGACATTATGCATATTTGTTGTCTGATGCAGGCTTAAAAGCCCCAAATCCTCTATTTAAAATTATCTTTAGGCACATGGGTCAAACATTTGCAGGAAGAAAAATAAGCATTTGTAGCTTTAGCAGATTTAGAGAGAGAGGGGAGGAGTGAGAAAGCGGCCCCACTCTCTGACCAGTATTTCTGGGGCAATGTGCTTTCATCTGACCAGTGAGAAGATCAGTGGTACTGGCGTGAAAAAAAAGAAACATTTCCAATGACACCTGATAAGGAAAACAGGAGCTTTACTAAACAGAAACTCCCTGGGGAGGTTGCAGCGCCCCTTTTGTTAGGAATTGTGTAGTGACCAGTTACTGCCTCTTGTCAAAATACATTCTGCTGAAATTGCGCAGAAGAAATGAATGCAGATGAGTTTCTCATCAGCAAAACAAAAAGAGCAGGTACTGTTTCTGTGGAATTGAATACTATCCTGCATGTGGGTAGTGCCATGGCAATTATGGATGCAAATTAACATCACATTTCAACTGGTGAATACATGCAATAACCAAATAAAAAAAAAAAAGTACTTTTTTTTAATATATTTTGCTGCCTTCTTCCTGTAGGGGAAATAACACAGCTTTAAAATGTGTCAAACTTGGAATCTGAACTCAAAAATTGTGAAAAATCTTCTTAAAAAACTTAGGAATGAAGAGTTTGTTGTTGGAAATGTCAGAGATTGTTGGAGATACCAAACTGTTTAGTCCTCAAGAGGCATTTTGACTTGGATTGTTGAGGCAGGATATTTGGCTAATTTTTCTTTCATAATTCACTGCACCATTCAGGGAAAGAAAGTGATGTGGGAAACAAAATATGGTAGATTTAAAAGGAGAGAGAACAGAAATGCAAAACTCAAAAAACTGGCCTTGCAGAAAAATTCCCAGTGGAATGGAAAATCTGAGACTTTTAAAAGTGACTTATTTGGAGTCATATCAAACTTTGGCAGACGACGAGCTTCATTAAAACAAATATTACCATAATTAATGGGTTTTGTTCAACAAAATGGCATTTTTGTGGGTTTTTTTCTCCCTAAAATGTGTAACTAGTTGTATTTCATATGCAACTTCAGCAAAACATTTTTGGTTGAAGATTAATTCTCTAGATGCTTTTTAAGTAGTGACCCTTACATTGTTTTGGAGTTGAAAAAATATTTTTAAAAAACATGGGAGCTGGAACAAATCCCAGCCCGCGTGGAAGTGGGTTGGTTTTTCATCAGAGAACTGCCTCTGGCATGGGATCGTACACTAGGAGGATGATGCTTTGAGGTCACAGCACTGTGCAGACCAAGCGTGTGGTATCTGCAGCTGTATGGGGAAGGAAGAGAAGGGAAAATTGTTTGGAAAAGCACTTGCATTACTGACTTCCGAAACGCCGCTTTCAAGGTGCAACGGGAAGGAGCAGCGATGTTCCCATTAACTTCAAAGGTGCTGCAGGAAGGGAGGTGGGCTGGACACGTTTTCCCCCACGATTTCCCTTTCCCAGCGAGGGGAAGGAGGTGAGATGGAAGCAGTGCTGTGTATCCACCAGCTGTGTATCCATCTCTTGTCTTCAAGCCCTCCCGGTAACTCGTGTTGGCAGCACGTTGCGTTTTCCATGTGATTGTTTTATTTTTGTTCTTGGTAGAAACAGAAGTTCATTAGATCACATTGCAAGTATGTGAAGGTCTACGGGGGCTTGGTCAGGATCATCTAAAACCACAACCTCTGCTTCTGTAATTCTTAATTGATCACAGTTACTGTTTTTAATGCTCTCTTCTGCTGTTCACTTGTTAGTTTTAATAATAGCGGCTAGGTATAAATATAAGTTGTTTTAGTAATATCATCTGTTTCCTTTTCTGAGTGCATTTTCCTTGCTTTAGGCTGAACGACCAGAATCATTTTCCCCTCCCACATTCCAAGGAAGGGTTGTGAGGCCTTTCCCTGAGTGATGACCCTTTTTGGAAAGCAGTTGTAGCAGAGGATGCCGAAGAGCCCTTGAGTTGGGAGGGAGTGTGATTGGATCAGCTGGGCAGCTGGCTGGCTGCCAGGAGCTCTGCTCCTGCAAAACCAGCTCCTGTACTGTCCCTGGGGCCCAGGGCTGTGCTGCTTCTGCTCCAGGTGCAGATGTTGGTGTTGGCCTGGGGCACGAGCCCAAGACTCTCTGTTGCCCACACTACCAAACTTCTGCCTGGGGTCAAGGGGATCCCTCAGGCATGGTTTCCTTGAGGAAGCCCTTGTGGGATGCAGCCAATGGAGGCAGGGCAGGCGCAATGAAGTCCTCACCATATCTACTGTTACTTCAAGCAGGACAGCTTGGTGGCCGAGTGGTCTCCAGCCTGTGCTGGTCTGTCTAGTTTGATAAGTGATCCTGTAAATGGAGGGGAGGAGAGCCCTTTGAAACTGGCAGCAGCTGAGGATGGCACCTCCCCAGCTTTGACCCCTACCTTAGCTGAATTTCTCTCATTCTTCTGTAATTTGCAGATAATAAAACTGATATTTACCTGTTTTTGTAAAGCTGATGTGAGCATCAGTTGATGATATTTAACTAGCACCATAGGTAAAAAGATAAAAGAGTAGGTAGCTAGAAGCACATATTCAAGACTTAGAGCTTCTGGCCACAGCTGTCAGGAGTGACTAACACATTCATCTCCTGTCCCCAGGGCCCCCATTTAATGATGGCTCCAAATTTGAAAGTATTAATTCATTGCCTATAAGCACAGTACATGGGAGTGAGATTTACCCCAACAAGAAATACTGTGGCCAACCGCTTGTGGGATACTGAAACTGCATGGAGCTGACATTAATAAGTTGTTTTGTTGGGGGGTTAAAGAGAGGACAGAGATCTGTAAGAGGGCAGATAGTGAAATAACAGAAGGAAGAAGGTTGTTATGTGTTAATGAGGACAGTGGTCCAGATAATGATCTGCCCGTCTAATCATCAGTCTCAATTCCCCCCCTTGTCTGACTCCAAAATCCTAAAAGCAAGTGTAGGTCACCTTGTTTAGTAGCTAGAGAACAGAGAAATTGGGATAGGTGGACTTGTGATGGGAAGCAACCCAAGGGGACAGCAAACTGAACAGTAAGGCCACACTGGGCTGGAATCTGGTGGGTGCTGGTTGTGCAGAGAGGGTTTTATTTACACACACACACACACTAACCTGGCTGTCAGCAAGGCAAATAACAGATGTATGTGATTACTGCTACTGGTGGGAGGGCAGCCTTCCGTTCATTTCCATGGACTCTAATGTCCCTGTAAAGCCACACAATATATAGGAGGGCACTGAAGGATTTAAAAGAAAAGCAGCTGGATTTTTTGGGCCAGCTGGTGTTAAGCAGGCAACTTGTTTCTTTAACCTTGACCCTCAGCCAGTGTCGTGCCTGGGGCTGGTGGTTTAAGGAGGAACATAGTCAAGGCACTGTGGGACTGGTGATAAGATGGGAGCCCCAGGCTCCCCGAGGCAGTGAGGGGTCAGGCCTGGCAGTGGGACAGCTGTGTCGTGCCCAGGCTCACCCCTTGTGCTCTTCTGTTGCACATGGAGTCCTGTGTGATAGCTTGGGGGTCAGGGAAGGGATGAGATCTGAGGGGCTTGTCAGAAGCTGAGCAAGGGGAAGTGACAGTGCCTTTGAAATCAAAAAGAAAACTAATTTTTACGCAATGTTGCAGTTTTAATCAACTCTCCTTGTCTACTGTCTACTCCTTCTCAACTAAATTCAACCTTCTCATGATTAGATATCTATATAGACTGTCTCTAGAGACACTGAAGAGAGAAAGGTAGTTCCAGATTCATGTTACTTCTATTAAACAGTCTACTTAGGGGGGATTATCCACTGGAGGCACTTTAGGAGGTGAATATTAGACACAATTGTTATCTAACAACATGCTTATGGTTGCACTGGGTTCAGATAACGTTCAGTTTCTAAGGGATTTAAAATATTTCTGTTGCTCTTAAACCTAATTAAGCAAATCAAGGTTGTGAAGGAAGTTCAGAGCCAGGAGACTTTCCCTGACTTAAAACTGTACACACCTCCTTCTATACCTGAGGTGCCCAAAATTCACAAATTCCATATATGACAATGAGGGGGGGAAATGCAGCAGCCCATCTCTGGCTTGGACACTCCTGTGTAAAGACATTCACTCCGTTCTATGAAGCTCTGTCTTCTGGAGCCTTTCCACGATTCCTAGATTTAGAAAACATGCTGTACCCAGAGCTGCCTCTGCCTGCAGGAGCTTTGGCTTTGTGGGTGTTCAGTCAGGGCAGCTCACAGGCTTCAAAGGCTCGGGCTGCCAAGGCTCCTGAACATGGAAAGACAGTAATACTCAGGGTGTGTGTGTGGTGCACAGTGTACTGTTCCAGAGTCATCCAAGGAATGCTTTGTTCCACCTTTGGCACAAATCTCCCTCTAACTGTGATAGCATCTTCGGGTAATTGTCACAAATAAACAAGAGGACTCACTTTCCCCTGCCTCCTCCCTCCTGTTTTTTAAGCAGCGTGGGTATTTAGCCATGAACTGTGACCCAAATCACAGCTGCACCACAAAGGTAGACCTTTTCCCCAGAGTTTAATCTTTGGATTTGCAGTGTGACCTACGTGAGTGCCGTGCTGCTGCCACTCTGACCATTGTGGATGTGGTCTCTCAGGGGCTGAGGAGCTCGCTGGGCAGCAGGAGTGGAGTCCTGGGGCTGCAGGAGATGAGCTGGGCAGGGAGGCATGATGAGCATCACTTGTGAGTTTTCCCTGCCAGCCACGCTACGGCACTGTTCCTCTGGTAATGCCTGTGCTTGTGGAAGTGTTAGCAAAATGCAGACAAAAGGAGGATCCCTTCAAAAATTTGGATCTAGACATACAGGCAGAAAGCAAAGAGAGTTCAGGAAAAGAAGGATGTTGTGGTTGTGGCTAATGGCTGATATATTTTAGAGGCAGGGTGTATTTTAATGGAACTATTTGTGCCTCACACTTGGGTTTTATCTGAGGTGCAAAACTTGAGGCCAGAACATCAGGAAAATTGCCAGAAACAATGCAGGAAAAGAGCAGGGAAACCAAAAGGAAGAGACAGGTCTTAGATCTTGAGGAAGAAAAGCTGCAGAATTTGTCTAATTAAGGAATGTAGAACTAGACCGGGTGAGCTAAGGACATTGATTTGCACATCAGGAGAAAGGAGAAGAGGCCTCAAAAAATAAAGTCAGATGCAGGATGAAAACCAGGACAGAAGCATGGGGAATGGGATTGGAAGGGCTCAGAGGGAGGGGTAGTGGTAAAGTCACATGCTGTGGACAGGTCAAGGATGGTAAAGACTAGTATAGGTCCTAATGTTCAAGTGAAAATTTGCATTGCCTGGTGAGAGCTGTTGCAGTGGGGTGAAGGAGACTTGAAACTACATAGGATAGACTCAAGCGTAGAGCTGAAGGATCACAATTCACAGCACCTTTATCCTGGAAATCTGGAAAGATACATACCCGACAATACAGTTGCCTAAGGAACTATTGCAAAACTGCTGCAGCTACAGTTAGCAGAACCTGACTCCCTCTTTTTAAGAAGGTGGGTAGATGGATGGATGGATGGAGTGGATTTGCCTTTGGAACTCACCCCTTTTGCTTCCTGCTGTGCTCATATTGGTCATGACGAAAAAATTGGCTTTGTCTTCAGTTGAAACCTTCATACGCATTACTGTTTCTGAAATAATGGATCGTGCAGATCCTAATATGGGCACTGAAAACAAAGGCTATACAAATAAATAGTGGGAAAGGACCCACTGCTTCCTGAAGACCGATAGCCAGATTTCTTTCTGCATGCCTGTTGCATCCTGTTGATGGTACAACACTTTTTCCCCAGTAATGTCCAAGACACATACTGCATTAATCAGATAATGTAACTTTCCATGATCTAGCCCTAAGAAATGTAATTTGAACTTGTTTTCCCTCCCTCTTGGACTCCCTTTGACAACTGACTTTTTCCTAATGGTTTCTCCTACCCAAAAAATCTGGCAAAACTTGTTATATTGTTCTCAAAGCAACGTTTGTGGTGTGATTAAATATGTGATTAACTACCTGGAGCATAATAAAGGCCTTGCTTTTTCAAAGGCTTATCCGTGATCCATACTGCACTTGAACTGGGTTTTGTGAAAGCCAGTGGGAGTATGGACACCGGTACAGTTAAATCCACATATGTCTGAAGGATTTGGGTACCCAAGGATGGTACCCAAAACCACCCTTATGCACAAACGACCGCACGTGCCTTCAGCTTTGCAATGACTGCATGGAAATTAATGGGAGCTCTGGATGTGTGGTGCTAATATGAATAAAAAGGAATATACTTGCACTTGAGTAGTGCAAAAACACGTTGTTAATTCCCCTCCCTCCTGGTGGGTACTGTCCCCATATGGTAGCACCGGTCACATTCGATACACCTGAAGACAGCTTGTCTCTTTTGTTGTAGTTGCAGGTGGAACTTGATCAGGAATATCAAGACAAATTCAAAAGACTGCCTTTGGAAATTCTGGAGTTCGTACAGGAAGCCATGAAAGGGAAAATCAGTGAAGATGGAGACCACAGTTCTGCCCCCTCTTCCCTGGCATCCGACAGTGGAAAATCAAATCATAAACCTCCGCAAAGCGAAGAGGAATTGGAAGAAGATAATCCCGAAAAAGTGTTTGATACTACTTTTTAACTGCCCCAGAACCAGTCGGTGTGCCAGGGCGCGCCGCTCCAGCTGCCCGTCTCCGCTCTCCCGGGGGAGCTGCTGCCGAAGCGCTGCGGGAGGCAGGAGGGATCTGCATTCAAGTGCACATTTCCCCAAAGGAACATTTTATAGAAAGTATTGTGCAAAGGTCTTCATTCTCATTCTTCATCTGATTATTATTCTAAAGCTTAGTAGTGCAGTTGTAATGGGAAAATTAATATGTTAACCACCTCTTTATTTTTCTTTTTTTTTTTTTTTTTT
>VXBX01008695.1:2924547-2965839 GCA_013400415.1 Scytalopus superciliaris | reverse complement strand
TTTTTTTTTTTTTTGGCCAATTTACAATGGGTAATTTTCTGGCCATGTTCACTGTTAAGAATGTTTAATGAAGACCAGTGTATTGTACAGAGACAAATGTGTGCAGATTTCCTTTTGAAGTGCCAGTGCAAAGTGCTCCAAACTAATAGAGATCCCGGAGAATATTGTAACAGTACTTAATCATATTTGTTTCCTTCTTTATAACTGCACCTTGACAGCCGTACCATCATTTTACATTTGCACTGAAACATTTAATCCTTTTTAGCTTTGCAAGCACTGGTGGCTTGCTGTCTTGATATTATGTTTATCACATGGAGAGACATATATTTGCTGCTGAAAACCCTTGGAACTGTGGGGACAAGAGGGAAACGGAGAGAAGAACTCTGCGTGGAGATTGTCAGTGTCTGTGTACGTCTGTGTTTGTTACACTGTGTGAGTGCATATATGTTTGTATATATATATATAGCTATATGTGCACACACATCTGTCTATATACACACAGAGCATGTTTCTATTTGAAGTTGATGTGGTCTCTTGGCCAAATGAAATGTTTCAGGGATACGTGAGTAGAGCGAATCTTTCTGAAAGCTAACATCTGGGTTATACTGCTATAGAATAATCATTGGATCATAGAATTCTTTTTGTGGTGTTAGTGTTGTAAATCAAAGTAGTTTTAGAATATAAATTTGATATATATTTTGCAGACTCAAAAGTATTGATTTTAAGTATCATATTTTAAGCTTACTGAATTTGATAGGATTATAAAATGTTTAGGACTACAGTATTTGAAATCTAACAGAATCTTCCATTATTTTTAAGACTGAGGTTCAGTTTTACTAAGGTCTAAAATTTAAAAGCAAAATATAAAAACCTGATCACTGTTATTTAAAAATGTGTATTAAATCCATTTAGCTGACTTGTTAAAATAAGAACAGTCAAAGTTAGTGTACTGTATGATATGCATGAGACAAGTAACAGCACATTCTGAGAAATTTCTACCAGACGACAGAGAGACATTGTGAAAGTCAGGATATTTGAAAAGGCAAAGAAACGCTGTTCTCTGGATTCCCATACTGACAGAAATAGGAACTATGAAACATCTCAGACAGATCCGTATTCGTACCCAAGCCAATGCAGTCCTTTCCCTCGGCCGTGTGGTGGAGGAGCCTTAGGGCAGAGGAGGAACCAGCTCAGAAGACACAGATTTGCCTCGAGACACTTGATCCTGCAAACTCATGTGTTCCTGGGCACCCCTGGGCTCGGGAACTGCTCTGGAGAGTGACGGTCACACACACGTTTGCAAGGTCGGGGCCTTACTTAGTATTAAAAAGCAATCAGAGAAAGCAATCGATGACATAGGGAGGCATTTTAACACATTGTAACAGCTAAGTTACCTACTTCCATTCCCTCAGGATTTTAGTACTTAAAGTAACTTATTTTATTTAAATTTAAGCAATAAAGTACAAATCAAGCTTAAGTTTCCAATTAAATAGTGGTGTATATATATATAAGTTGAAATCTTGGAAAACAAACAGTATTTTGATGTTTCTTTTTTAAACGTAAGAGCAGAAAGAAAGAAAAATTGCACATTGTTTGGAGATCATATTTTGAATTAAACTGTTCTGGTTTATGATGATGAAATCAGTGCACATGAAATTCAAAAATCTGACTTTCATCTTAATGCTAGCAAAGGTGAATCCTCTGTTAATCCTTGTTTTGCACTTTGAAATCAATCTTAATCACTCATTGAAAACGTAGAGAGTCAAGATGTAATGCTGCATTTTTTAAAGTAAAAATGACATATTGCCTAAATTATTAAAAGAATAAACTGATAGCAGTGTTCACTAAAACTGAAGACTATTGCATTATAGAAACAGTTGTACAGAACAGGCTCTGTGGTAAAATCTTGGCTCCTTTGAATCTCAGTGCTACGTTCCCATGGACTTCAGCAGAGCCAGGACTTCACCACAGGCTTCAAAGAAACTCGGGCAAATACCAATTAAGCTTTTCCTTATATTTAAAAATAAAATGAATATACCGGTTGGATTAAATATACTATCAGCTGTAGTCATTTTACAGTACGTTTGTATTTGACCATTTCCTGTACTCACATTTTTTTATATCTGTACAGTGCCACTTTCTGCAGGTGTAGGGTAGTGTGTAATCCTGGACATCTTGCATTATTCAAACTATTTCAGTGAAACCGATATCATTTAATATTGATATTACTTGAACTAGAGTAAGATAATGAGAAAAAGGGTCTTTATGATGTGCAAGTCTTGTGCCTTTTATGTATTTGCCTTGTTCTGTGTTGAATGTGTGGAAATGCTGTATTGTGGACTTTCTGCTGTATAGAATAGAGCTGTCTATATTAAACTAGGTCGTGCACTTCAGATATCTTTACACTACTGAAAATAGCTTGGTTTTGGCAGTATAAACAGAATTTTAAAAATTCTTATGAAGGCCAGACCTTTTAGATTTAACATGTTCATAATTATGTTAATTAATGCTCATGTATTAGCTAAACATTCACTGAAAGATAATTAAAGGGACATCATTGCTTGCCTTTCTTTGAAATCAGTGTTGCTCTTGTACATTGTATTAATAGTGTCTGTGATTGATTAGTCCTTGATGATTTGCTTTCAAACTAGGATGAAATATTCCAGTTAACATGTACATATTTTTCGGTTCCTCAATCTATGATTGTTTCAGAGGCATAATTCACATTTTTGTAAAAATTCTATGCAATTTTGTGGCATGATGTTTCTTCCACTTGTAATTTTATGTGCTTACATTACAGATCCAAAGGACAAATAAAAATTTCTTAACACAAGACAAGTTTTCTCTGTTCATTGACTCAAGAGCCTCAGTTGGCTCAGGAGACCTTACCCTGACCCGTTTCCTCCCAGGAGGGGCAATGCCAGTGAAGTCAGTGAAATTTCCCTGCAGGCTGTTGTGTTCACAACCAGAACAAGAAATTGCACATGCCTGTGCTTCCATCCCCTGCCCCTCCCAGTAAAATATGCATTTGCTGGTACTCTGGAACAATGGGAAACAGAAAAAGA
Organism: Scytalopus superciliaris; assembly: GCA_013400415.1. NCBI lineage: Eukaryota > Metazoa > Chordata > Aves > Passeriformes > Rhinocryptidae > Scytalopus > Scytalopus superciliaris. Next base: position 2,962,774 of record VXBX01008695.1, on the reverse strand, counting down.
GTGCAAGCCAAGGAACTGGTAAGAAAATTTATCGGTTTACAGGACAGGCTTTTGTAGAACAAGTGGAGCATGATTTTCAGCCATACTGATAAACTCCTTCAACAAATTACAGCAGCCCTACTTCTGTTCCACTGCCCCAGCTGTTTCACTAATCATCTATGCAATTATATATGTGCTCTGAATGTACCTTTGCAAGGCCTTCCACAGAGCATTGAAAAATAAATCTATTCCTGTGGCTTTTGACTTTCCTCCCCTATTTAATTTACAAGGTAAAAAATTATCTCTGGGAGAAGAGATAAGCAGGTATATTAATCCAGGTACTAAGGGATATACCTGTTAAAATAGTTTCCAAGGCAGCTACAGTCAAATTGCTCACTGGAAGAGGTGTGGGGAAAGGGGGTCTGAAGCAGGGGGTGGATGTGGCACAGGCCAAGGAAGGGAGGAACAGAGCTCAAAGCTAAGCCTGTGAATTTGACAGACAGGAGTTAAGACTGGGACACAAACAGGGAAGTGGGGAGGAATCAAAAGAAAAATGGGCATGTTTCCTTCCCCAAAGAGGAGCAGTGGGGTGTGAAATCAAGAGCAGGGTTTGCTGATGCCCCATGAAGGAGCCCGCTGGTGCGGTGACACAGGCAGGGGACGCAGAAGGAACCACGGGGCAGGGAGGCAGCGTGGCAGCAAGAAACTCAGGGGAATGAGGGAGAGATGGGGATGGCAAGCACAGAGGGAAAAACCAGGAGGCCATGGGAAGGGCTGGGAAACACTCCTCAGCTCCCACAGCACTCCATGAGGCAGGATTCTCACAGCCCACTGGGCACAACTGGCGCTTGTGCTTGGGCCGCGGGAGACTGACTTTGGCTGCTGGGGAGGGAGAGCAACAGGTTGGGATGTGGGGAAGAGCCATTTGGAGGCCAAGTACAGGGAAGTTGATGTCACAGAGGCCAGGAAGTGGGACCAGAGCTGCTGTGAGAAGCCTGATGGGCTGCTGAGCTTCCAGTGGATTCTGCAAATGCTCCTGGTGATGGCCAGAAGAAAACCAGTCCCACCACAGGAGCAGAATTCCCCACCAATTCCCCAGTCCCCAGCCAGCTGGGAAAGGTGACCATTTTGCTTTCAAAGTGTATGCTTTGATAATTAGTGCCAGGTTCTGCCACAATTCACTGATCCTCAGCTTTGTAAGCCTTACATAATTTCCTTCACAGAGGTGCAGCTTCCAGGAGAGGGCTAGAGGGTGCCCCGATCTAACTGAGGTGTTGGGATGGGCATCACTAAGTTGGACAGGAGAAGTTTGGAGTGAGTGAGCAGGCTGAAGGGGTGTGTAACCAGGCCCCTAAAACCTGGGGTTGTATTTGAACTGTGAACTAAAAGGAAATCATTTTGAGATAAGCAGCTGTACCTTGAAAGACATGAATGGAGGTTTAAACCCACAAGGACTATACCATACTCTTGGACTTTGGGAGAGCTCTGTGTGCACGAGCTGCACAAGTCCAATCTACCAGCGCTGGCTGAAGCACCCAAGCTCCTAAAGCCACTAAGTTTCAGCTGTAAAATTCAGATCATCATTTCTTATTGACACGTTGGCTTCACAGCTTGTTTGGGTGCTCATTCAAAGACCTCTTGCTCCTGGACCTATATAGGGAGCATAAAGCCAAACTTCACTTTTAACATCAGGCATCAGGCAGTCAGGTAGTTTCTGGCTATGATAACATTACTTAATGTGGAAACAGCTGAGTCCTCTCCTGGATTTAACCCTGGTCATACACAGAAGACATCTGAATTTCAAGGGAGACCAGGGAGTGAATACCATTTCCCATGGAGTGGAAACAGTTAATGCTGACTTCCCTGCCCAGACATGGGGCATCTCTAACTACACACAGCAGGATTCTCTTAGCCATCATCAGACCTAGTCCCTCCTCAGAGTGATGCCTCTGCCTTTGCTCTTCTCTTTTTCAAGGGCTCAGTAGGAGAAGGAAAAGCTACTCAGCAGAAGGACCAATGCAGGAAATTAAAGCCACCTGCAAAAAGCAGCAGGTGATGGTCACTAATGAGGTTAAGGAGGCCAACTGCATAAAGGCATTCTAGAATGGAAAAGGGTCCTCTGAAGAGGATGTATCTGTTGCTATGCACTAGTAGGACAGTCAGCAGGAGAAAAGGCTTGGGGGCTTGTGCTGCTTTCCCAAGTGTAGGTCTGTTTTACTTTTTCTCAGCGGAAGAGTCTGGAGACTCAGTTCATAGGCTCCTCAGAATCAGTATTGTGGGGGTAGCATGACCAAAAGCAAGATCTGAGGGCAAAAAAACCTGAAGGAATGAAAAATTCAAGTGTTTGGTAAAGAAGAAAATATGGTAAGTAACACATTAACTACTTTATAAGTGATAGGATTTTAAAGGGCTGGGGTTTGTGGAACAGTGGGCTGCAAAGCAGGGTGGGAAGACCATGGTGTGGTGAGAGGTGTTAATCTTTTTGGCTGAATGCAAACTTGAGCACATAGAGGGGCTTTAAGTAGCACTAGAGGAGCCAAACTCTTATTATGAACAAACTGAAACCAACGTGATGAATGTGAAGAGAAAAAAATTAAAGCCTGCTGTTGTATCAATGGAGGAAGCTTGGCTAATGAGCAGGAGAGCTTGGCAACTTCATTGCTGATAAGTGTAATGCAATTAGTGTCACTGAGCTGCTGTGGGATAATTGGCCTGTTCAAGTAAGTGATTACAGCCTGTCTAATGGGGATCAAATAATTTAAAAAGAAAAAAGGGAGGGTAAACCAAACTTTGCCCTATTCTTGCGGAAGATGAAATTTAGTTGGTCAATGTTGCTGCATTGGTCTGATCTATGGGTGGCAGGGGCTGTGAGCAGGGCAGGTCAATTGCATGCTGCTGGAAAAGAGGTTACAGGTGTGAAATACTCTGTCCAGATTTTGTACTAGTGTTTTCAGGAAAATGCAGAGAAAAGGCAGCTCTGTACAATCCGTGAGCTATAGACTGAGATCTGAAAGCTGGGCTTCACAGGAAAACCACTGGAAGCTGCCAGATGGAAGCTGGAGGCAAGCGAGTTACAGAGAGACCATAATCTCCTTTATTTTTTTCCTTTCTGCATAAGCACATCAGGGATGATTAATTATAAGTACTAAGAGGAAAGGGGGATGATGCATTGCATTGAGTGGTGCCACACCATATTACTTGTGCCATGCAGTCAGTGTGGATGCAGCACATCCTTGTGATGGACAAGCCAGACTAGATGATCTCACAGTGCCTCCTGGCCTTAAGGTCTGTTGCTTTTAGTATAATGTACTTTTCTTGGAGGGCTTTTTTCCCTCAGAGGGGCAATTTCACATATGATCATTCAAGGCTGTGGTTCTTTTTGGAAAGGCTTTCTAATGCCCTAATTGCCAGGGTCAGTAAAGTAACCCTGAGCATGGTCTGTGATTCAGCTATATGGGATGTCTCCCACAAAACGAGTCACCTCTCTCCAAGGGAGTAAATCAGTAAAAGTGTGGCATCCCAGGAGCCCTCAGCAATAAATAAACTCAACCCAAGTGCTCCTGCAGCTTGCTACCAGCTGAGCAGAGCAGATGAACTCTGTGGCTGGAAGCAAACCCCAGCCATAAAGTCTGTGGCAGGATGCATCTCTGACTCATCGAGTGCAGCCTGTCAGCCTCGGGGAAACAGCTGGAGATGGAGCTCCAGCAAGGGGCAGGCAGTGGCTGTGGTGTGCCACGATTTCCTCTCAGCAGAGAGCTCAGTTCCTCGAACTTCTGTCTCCATCTAGGTGAAAAGCCTTTCATGATGAGAAGGGACTTCTAGAAGTAGGAAACAGCCTGTATTCCTTTCAGCAAATAACAATAACACCTTGCTTTCACTTTGCTGCTGCAGAATCCTCCCTCTGATTGTTAAGCCTGAGACCTTCAGCAGGGCTGTAAATGTTGTGATTTAAGGGCTGGAAGAGACCACAGAGGCCCCTTCATGCCTCTCCTGCCTTCTGTGTCTTGCTCAGAAACCCTGCAGGCAGCTGCCAGGCCCAGCTAGAGAGGAGGGAAGGGAGAAAGGTCCTTTCCTGCTCCGCGGGAGGTGTTTTCCTGCACCCGTGGAAGTGCTGGGAGGGCAGTGGGGCTGGTGCCCCCTCCCCAGGGCAGAGGTGGGGCGAGTGGCACGGCTGTCCTGCACAACTCGGGTTTGTACCACACATGGAGTGAGGCCAGGAAATGCCACTGTGCTGTGGGACCCCAGGCCTCTGCTTTCTGCACTGCCCAGAAACCCTGTGCTGCCTCTCTTGTGTAGGACCCAATTTAGCTCAGTGCATTGGAGCATTCACCAGTGAGCATCTCCTACATCTTGCTGCTATTAGCTGCTTTTATCATATTAGGGGGACTAGAAATAGGAAGGAAACACCCTGGTATTGCCTTGATAGCAGCAAAATAATTGCTCTGCTTTCCCTGAGGAAATTCAGCTTTGGGCGTTTGCTCTCCCTTTGAGCTGCAGCCTTCCATGAAAAGCAACTATTTTCTCTTGCCATAATTTAAAGCCCGTATCTGGCTTTACAGATTCCTGTTCCTCAGCCCAGTAACAGATTGGGGAGCTGTGATAACTTTCTTGTGTCAAAGTAACTCATGAGAAGGGAATTACCTGGTTCTCTGTAGAAATGCTGCTATTCTCACCTACTTGAGGAACGCTGCAGCTCCTTCCCTGCTCCCCACAGATACTGGGACTGGCTGTGGACCAGGGGTGCCAGATGTGGTCCAAGGCACAGGGACAGGCATTTGCTGTTTCACTTAGTGGTAAAAATCTTGGGGTTTAACTGGCCCTGCTTCACTATGGGTTAAGGTGAACACAATTGTCATTATCTTGTTTCAGAGAGTTAATACAGTTAAATATTTCCTTCATGAATATTCCAATCACTTGCAAGCACTGAGCTGGTTGCAGCAAAGTACTAGTTAGTGATACACAGAGCTACCTTAAAAACAGTTGTATGAAAACCAGCACAGGACCTGCATGTGAAATGAGAAGCGGTTTGTTTCTACGCAGCCTGATTCCTTCAGCAGGTCCTTGCCTTTCCCTTGGGCTGCACTTTCATTTTCCAAGCCTTTCCCTTTTGCTGGCACTAGCTGCCGCTCTGCAGCAGCCGCAGGAGCTGGAGGGGCAGCCTGGCCATCCCCAGCAGAGGACAACCTTCAGGCAGGACCAGGCAGATCCAGCGGTCTCTGCTCTTGTTCTCCCAGCAGGCAGGGAATCACACACCCCCTCTGCCTGACTCGCTGGTTTCAGCCTCAGTCTGAAAATGCATGAAAACTTTATGATGTTTGATCTTATATATTTGATCCTATATATTTGCAATGCCAATGTGCAGTGCACCTCCTAGTTTCTTCCCTGTTTACTTGGTTTCTGAGCGCTTGGGAGCATTGCCAGAAGGAAAGAACCAGCCCTACAAACTAATGCTTACAGCTTTTTGTTCCAGAAGGCTACTTCTTCAGCACTTCTTAAAGAAATACAGAGGATATTTCTTGAGCAGCAAATCTAATGCAATGCACACATCAAGGAGGGTTCAACCCATCTCTAGGTGCATTAAACAGGCACATTTCTTCCTTCCTCGGCTTGCTGCCTGATGTTGTGTCTGCTGCTTCCCCCTCAGCAAGACCTTGGTCACCCACAGCCACCTCTCTGGCTGGGCAGAGGGGCCCCTGTGGCTCTGCCTTGTTTATTCTGGGTTGTGGTGACCCATTCCTGCAGGAGCAGAGGAGCCTTGGCCTCTCCACTGATGCACATCTACCTGCTGACAGGTATCAGCACCAAAAGAGCATCACTGGAGCACCAAGTACTCTTGATCCCCTTGTTACCTCCACAGCAATTAGTCTGCAGTGTTGGGAGCTCTTTGTGCTACAAACTTCTTTAAGTGCCAGAATTTACTAGCCAGGTATTAATATTGATTTTTAGCCTATCTGGAATAGAGAGTGAAAAATCCAATACTGGTTTTTATGAAGAGCTGTTTCATACTTTCATAATAGATGTCATAAAATTCCATCAATTACTGGGGTCTCTTCAGGGAAACTAATTATTGTGCTACGCATACCTAGTCTGAAAACTTAATAATATCTCCAGATGCTGCCAAAAGTCCTTTGGAGGTCTTACAGCCCACCAGGGAACCCTCTGCTCTGGTTTTTTTTTTCTTCCTTTCTTTTAAATGAACTATCAAATGTTTAGTGAGGGAGCTGGACTGGAAAGTGTGCATTCACATGAATTCAGGGTGGTATTGTTCCTGTAAGGCAGGGAGGGAGGCTATTTGTTTTGTAATCATTAGATCACCTTAGGTCAACTGTTTAATGGTGACTGCCCAGTGCCACATGCTCAGGGAACTGCAGGTAGAGCCCTCCATCTCCTGTGGGAGTTGTCCTGTTATAGGAATTAATAGGCAGCTTTTGGGATGCTTTTTTGGGAGGGAGAGGTTATCCTAGCAGAAGGTGAGTGCCAACAGAGGCAGAAGTGTCCTAGCAACTCCTTCCATGAAACCAGTAAGATCCTGGGAGTTTTTTACATTGATTGCTTGACAAATGCCCAACAGAGTGATGGATTCCACCACAGCACAAAAGCATTTTGGATGATTGTGATCACACTGGAGAAGGTGTTACTGGAGTATTTCCCCTCTTTCAGAGCTATAGGCACCAAGGCCTGTTGCAGTCTGTGGCAATTTGCATCAGAGAGAGAGGGGAGTGTTGCAAGCTCACAGCACAAAAGGCTGTGGGTCCTCAGCCCCCTGCTAAAGCCAGAAGTGGCGTATTATTGCCCATGAGAAGACAAACCAGAGCCATGAAACAAGCTCCCATCTTCCCCCATTTTCACATCCAGATGGCTGTTATTAAACAAGGAGGCATAATGTGCCTGAGTCTGTCTCAAATGACAAAACCATGCTGGTGGATCATGCTAATCCCTTCATGTCTGAACCCCAACTCCTCTTGGGTGCATTACTCATCCTGTGGCTCTCCAAAGAACTAGATTTTCCTTTAGATGTCTGATTTTGCTGAAAGATCTGAGAAATGCTCAAGGGCATAAATTATTCTTTCCATAGCCTATGATAATGTATGAGTCTTAAATTGCCACCAGATCTGCCTCCTTCAGATAGTGGAATGAAAAGAATATTGTGCTCTACCCAAGCCAAGAGGAAGATCTGGTCCAAACCACGTTGTCTTTCAGCAATCCAGCAAGCACCATTGATGCAGATGGTACAAATGCCTGGAGAAATGCAAGTGTTAGAGGATCAGAATTCAGTATCACTCAAATTAATCTCATATAACAGTCCTCAGAATTGGGGCCATGTTTGTAAGGATGTTAAGTCTGTCAGTATGGCATAAATCAGTGTAGCATGTACACTGCAGAGTGATGGAGCAGTGGTGTCAAGTAGAGCAGGAGTTGGTTTATTCCTCAGTACTACCACCCACTCAAAACCTAAACTGGGACATTCATGAAGCTTCATTTAAATAAAAATTGCATTTTTTACTTGTAATTTTAAGAATTAGCCTCACTAATACTACTGGTGCTTATAGCAGTTACCAATTGCATGTTTGCACCTTCCTTGCCTGGCAGCAGTGGTGGGACCATTCCTGAGCTGTGAAATGGAAACTGTTTTCACATGATTATTATAGACAATACTTCCAAAAAAAAAATATAAATCAGTAAACATCAGAACACCTGCAGTAAAATCAGAGATAGCAACCCTAAATCCTAAGACCACAAACCCACTAACACAGGTGATGCCACAGGTGAGCATTGATTAAATTTGGTGAACTTGATTCATTGATTAAAATTGATGAAAAGCATGCAGTATTTATATATAAAAGAGAAGGGGGGGGAAGGGTTGGAGGATGTTTCTGTACAACCATTTTGGGCTATCTGTCTGGCTAGCACTCTTTGCCACAGCAGAAATACAGGCAACAGCCAACAGCCCTGATGCAGCTTTTCCTGGCAAAACTGCAATGTGCCCCCAGTGACAGCGGGAGCGGGACTCGCCCTGCAGTCAATCACATCCATTTACCAGGCAGCTTTCTATGGGAGCCACACTGTGGCTTTGATTGCAGATGAAGCCTATTCAGGCACACTGGCAGCCAGGCACTCCTGATCCCAGCGGCTGCATTCGGGCTGCATCTGTGCTCTCCCTGCAGGAGACTTGTAAGGCAAGAACAGGCATCGAGACACCATTTAGGCAGGGTCTGCCAAGAGCCTTCCTATTCCCACAAGGATATTTCTGCCACATGGGAGCCCCCCGCAAAAACCCACTATATTAATTTAATAATTAAATAGCGATTGCACCATCCTTTTTTATTGTAACTGATGAAAAGCATGTAATGCAAATTGTTGTGCCAAGTTGCTTCTTCTAGCAAACATTTCAGCATGTTACGTTCCTCTTTAGGCAGCTTTTAATTATTAATCATTTGAAGTATTTTGAGTGTTGGATTTCAATGGATTTTAACGGATGGATTATGAGGGATATTAAATCCTGAGCTCAAGTCTCAATGTGAGGGTGTTGGTGGTGATCTCACACCATTACTTGTGACTGTGGGTGGCTGCAGAGATTGACAGCTGAGACTTCAAATGTGAGAAACTCTATTCTTAAACGTGTATCTATATGAGACAGGCCCTGTGGGTTCACATTTTTGCATTGCTATCCATTACAATAATTGATTCTTAGCCAGTGCCCTAGTTTAAAACAAAACAAAAGCTGCTGTTTTTATCATGTTCACTTCTAGAGGTCTTGAGATGTGCACTATCATTCTGTAGAGTTTATTGTTATTGGCCAAGTAGGACTTTCCATGGACAAGAGAAGGTACAACTGGAACCACAGAGAGCAACTCATTCAACACAAAGTGATACCAATAACATGGGATGATTTGAAATGGCTCTCAATGTCAGTGAGCCAATGATCATATGCCTGTACCCTGAGACAGTGATTGATCTGAAAATGATACATCCATGATACTCTGGGATCAGAAGTGTTTGCACTGACTGCATTTTGAACTGCTTGTCAAAGCTGAGCAGTACTAGCTCTAGGAAATATTGATAGCACATGGTCACTTCAAAAGAGAATGATTTTGCAAGTTTTTTATATGTTCATTAATATTAAATCCTCTGGAAAATTTCAAAATGTGAGTTTGCAGTGAGACTCCCATGACAGGACATCCCCCATGAGAAAGAACGAGAGGGGAGAATGTAGCTCAGCAAAGCTGACAGTTTAAACATCCTCAGAGAAAAATATAAGCAAGGAAATTATTTTTGTGTATGTGCTTGGTTTGTTTTATTAAGCAAATGACCCATGGCACTTCTGCAGAGAAGAAGACAGATTTTTAGATAGCAAAACTGTGCATCTTATTTGGGATCAGTGGTCTCTTGAGACTGTTGGAAGCAGCAGCTTCTAAAAGATGCCTCGGTCCTGTGCTCAGTGTGGATAAATGATGGGCAGTCAACCCTGGGACTTTAATGCCATGGATGTATGTTGTGAGGAAGAAAAGAGCCTGGACTTATCTACGGAGACTTGGAACATTTGGGGCAAGTGTTCCAAATTAAGAGTGAAAACATTCCATGATTTACGTCAAAACTATAAAAATAAGCATTTTGCGCAGCTCATGCTCTGACCAAAGTCGGCATCTCTCATCCAAAACACGCAAAAATTACTTTTAATTACTCCAGGTCATAACAAATTAAACACTCCTTGGTGTTTCATGGCTAAAATACCTGTCCTGTCTTGATTTTTCCTGCAAGCAATCCCAGATACAAGGATTTCAGAACAATGCCATGATATCCATGGCAGAGGACACAGGAAAAGGGGGAAGGGAGAAAGCAGAACGTGTTATTTGTAGCTTTTACTATATTAATGTTATACAATGCTCCAACTAAGCCTGTGGCCCCAGCGGACTAAGTGCTGCCTTCAAACTTTGTGGTCAAAAAAGGCAAGCAAGAGAGAAGGGCCGTTCCTGCAATAATGTCATTGTAAATGCGCTGCTTAAGCACAGCAGAAGCTGTAAGTACAACTACTCCGGTTGGAAAATCTGGGCTTGGAAGCCAAAAGTGAGCACTGAGCTTCCTTCTATACCAGACCCGCTTTTACAGCAAAATCACAACCTTCTCTTCCTGAGAGATACACACCAACCTCTTCAACACACTGCATTTTGAGAATCTGACTGTCATGCACCAACAGCACAGGACAGTCTAAACAAAGGGCAGGTCCATGCCAAAGCACAGCCCCCCACGGGATGAAGTTGCTGGTGGTGCTGCAGATCTGCTGCACACCTGGAAAAGTGGCAGTAGAAGAGCCAAGGCCAGTGTGAAGGGGAATACTTGGGTGTCAAAGCACCAGAAGAAGCAGGATGAGGCACTTGTGTTAGTAGGCCATGAAGAGCCAACACAGATCTACAGGCAGCTTCTGAGGCCACCTGGTGCAGGAAACAGGGATTGACCTCCATCAGCTCCAGATGGGTATGAAAAGACAGATCCAAAGCCAGGCTTGGTCACCATTCCAAGGTGAGTTTGGGTTGTCTTGCAGTAGTTATCATTTGCCTTCCATGGCACCAGGAAAGCTCCTGGATATGCAGCCTGGATACCAGCATCACACAGCCATGTGTTTTTGGCTGCTCATGAATAAATAAATGAGAGTACAAATGAATGAAATCATGGTTTGTTTCAAACTGAAATCACATTCTGCTGGCATCCAGATTTGCTACAGCAGGATGCAATGTTACTTCCTACAGCTGAGGCTGTGCAACCTGATTTCCTGTGGACGTGTTTGATGGTGTCATTGGTTTGTGAGCGGAAGAAAGAGATTGGGTATATCACTCTGTGCTGTAGTTAAAGCTTCTTCAAGCTGCCAGTGAGGATACCTCCTGCCAGCAGCACTTGGGTGTTGCTCCTTAGGTTGAAAACTATTCTTTTTGCTGCAAGGGCTTCTCCACAAGAAGTGCCAGGTGCAGAGTGAAGCCCTTGAAGGTATTCCCTTGACAGAAGGGTGATACTGATTGAGCACAGAGTACAGCAGCAATTTGCAGTGTACTGCCTAAGAGAAAAGGTACTTCAGCTGGCAGGATAATTTGCAATAATGAAGGATGAAATCTAAGCTTTGCAGCATACCTCTTGTTGAACAAAAACGTACCAAAGTCGCAGTGAATTTTTGGAGTACTTGACAGGTATTTCTTCTAGGTAGGGCCCCATAACACAGACTTGCCTCACAAGCCATTTGTTTTGCCTTACAAACTGTCACTGTTGAGGTAATGCCTCCAGAAACTCGAAGGGAGTGTGACTGGAGCTTCTCCATCAGCACTTCTGCTTTCCTTCCCCAAGGTGGGAGGAGTGGCACATAAGAGAAAACTGTGTATATATCTCTGTGGAGAGCACCAAGGAGGTAATATAAATGAGCAGGATTGTTTGTTGGGTTATCAGATGATGTTGCTACAAAGCACTACATACTGGTTAGAAGAGGGAACAAAACAAAGAAAAAAAGAAACTTAATACTGGATTTTTGGTGCCAGAGTGGCTGGGAATAACTGCTCCAGGCACGTTGCTGGATCAGGAAGATGGATCTCTAGCACCCAAAGGTGTGCAAGGAAAAGCCTCTTCAGGTGACCAATCCCTCCAGGTGATGCTCCTGAAGGAGCAGAGCGGTGGGAACACGTGGTTTGGGTCCCAGCAGGGCTGCCTTTCTTCAGTTAAACTGCCTGAGTGCACACTCTTATCTGCTGCCATAGAGGTGACTCCAGACAGGATCATGCTCCTTCACAGACAACTGTGTTTTCATCTAAGTTGTGGTCCGTACAGGATTTGACACCATTGTTAAACCAAGAAATGCACCTGCATTCCCAGAACTCCTCACTGAAGTCCTGACATGGACATGCACAGCAAGTATCAGCACACAAGGGCTTTGTGTCAGTGGCACTTGGTAGGAAATGACTGTGGTATCTCCCACAATCTGCACTACTTCATGTGGATTCTAAGAAAAGCAGCTTGGGAAAGGGCTGTTCATCCCTTCCCCTTAGCTGGGGCTGAGGTCTTCATACAGTATGAAAAATGAATTAATTCCCTGGGGGAGAGGACTGCTATGAAACAAACATCAGATGCATTAACCAGACAGACATAAGAGGAGAAACAGTGGTTTGGGAGTGAAAAATAACCAGCTATGGCCAAAGAAAATGCCAGGGAAAGAACCCATTGCATACCTCTATTGGCATCTAGTCCTCTTCCTCAGTGAAGTTGGCATATTGCAGAACAGATGATTTCCCTAATTTTTTAATTTTTTTTTACAGTGCTTTACACTTCCCAGGAGTTGTTTCTATATGACTGTAATAGAGCTGTCAAAATAACAGCTTGTGGGAGAGGATGCAATCACACCTCTCAGCTCTGCGCTGCCCCTTTCTCCTGCAGCACCTGCCTCTAATGAAAGGCTGGAGGATGACCTCACATCAAGGTGACACTGGCTGTGAGTACAGGACATGTCTCAGTGCTCATTTGCCTGGCCTCCCCCAGAGAGCCATGGCCTCGGGCTCCTCCGTGCTTCTCCTTGCCAAAGCTTTATAAGCCTGGCCTCAACTATGGTCTCCTTTGCTCTGTGACCTGCAGAAGGTCTTTTGCACCCAACAGCCTCATTGTTCTGCATCCTGCCCTTCCTGCCCAGCATTTTTGATCTTACCACACTGTGCAGGCAACACATGGAGCACAGGCCCAGCAGCAGCCAGCTGATGGTGTGGAGTTTGGACAACTACTCTACCACTGCAAGTTGACAGGGCAATGAGGGTGGCGGTGGGACAGGATCTGGTGCCCATCCACTGTGAAATGGCTATTGAATATACCTCAAGGATGAATTGTCTTAGAACCATATGGCAAGGACTGCTTGGAGGGAGGCAGCATCTTGGTGCTGGGGCAGTGATGGCTCTCCCATGGCTGGGGAAAAGGATGGTTGTCAGGAAGCATTCAGCCCCGGTCAGTCCAGAAACAATTGTGTAAAGTTGAACAGTTGGTAATATCAGAGCAAAATATTAATGAGGGACTGGAGTCACCATATATCAATGTCCATTGGTGTTCACCTGGAGGCATCAGAGTTTTTTTCCCTTCTTTTATCAGATATCTTAAGTAACCTACAGGTTCCTGCTTGCAAGGTCAGCATTTCCTATACATGAGAGCAGTGGCTCTTGCAGGCTGAAGCTGTAGGCTGCATAGGTCCGATGTACCAGCTCAATCAGATGTTTAAGTATCTCTGCAGGAATGATCACTGTCATTTAATTTGCTGATTATTGTTGTCATATCTATTTGTAGAATACAGTATAATTTATGGTGAGATCCCTGGAGGATCTTCAGCAAATGCTACAAGTAATTGAATCTGCTGATTTCTAAAGGTCAGACGAAAACCGAGCATTATTATAACAGAGATTAGGTGATGATAACACCAGGTTGCTTTACATTTCAAATGTAAAGATTCAGATTTACTGATTATTGCTGTATAGCACCACTGTGGAAGATCAGTGAATAATCAAGAAGCACAACCTGTGTTTTCAACGCTGTCAGTAAAAGCAATGTAGTTTTTGAAGAGAAGTAAAAAGGACTTGCTTTTTCAAATTAACGGGTGGAGGGAGAAGAATTTCAGAGAGAAGTGATTAGGGAAGCGTCAGGAAATTGTTTGGGTTATTTTACTGAAGAAGTGGCTCACTGATGAACTCTGAGGCTGAGTGCTGCTATTTCCAGTCCTGGCTGTGTACGATCCCCTGAGCTGGCACGGCTACTTCCCATCTCTCTTCCAGCAAACAAGCGGATTTCCCTTATCAGCAAAACTAATTTTGTCTGGCTGACAAGTTATAAAAATGAAGTCTTTTAATTTGGGTGGTACTGTCTTTGGAGCTCATGTCTGCGGAAAGGAGGGAGAAACAGAAGGAAGGTGGTCTGGCAAGCGGCAGGGACAATCAACTTTTGAGGGCACCAGACTTCAGCAGCTCACTGAAGGAATGGTTTGCCCAAAGAGCAAAGCTGATGGAGGATACCAGTAACACAAAGCTCAGGCTGGGGTGCTGGTTTCTCTGCACTAAAAAAGCTGCATCCTGACAACAAGCTGAGATTTCTTCACAATGAAACAAAACCTTTTTTGGTTTTGTTTTGTTATTTGTTGTTGTTGTTAGGTTTTTTGTGGGGGTTTCTTGTTTTAAAGAAGAACAGTATTTTTTTTTTAGGGCTAGATTTTTGTTGTCAAACTTGTCTGGCCTCTTTAGAAACCCTTCCAACCTTCTGGAATAACACTAATTCCCATCTGCTTCCCACAAAGTAACTTGACATGATGAAGTCACTGGAGAGCTTGGCATAAACCAAATTGGCAAGATAAGGAGTGGATTGAAACAGTGACTAAAGTTTTGGAGAATCCCTACAAGGCTGCTGCTTGCCCCAGCAGCCTGCATGGTGTCTAAGAGGCACTTATAGGCCATGCACCACTGACTTCTCCTGGAGCAGCTCTTGCCTACAGGTGCTTTGCACAGAGGAAAATGGCTGAGTGCATAAATTTTGTGACCAAAGTGCCTAATAAAAAAGGGTAAATGCATGTTTGCTTGTAAAAACGCTTTCCCAGAATGGATCAAGCAAGTTCTTCTATGCTTTTTCACTGCAGAAATATGTATATGCTGCAAACTTTCTTCTTTAGCTACTCTGTAAATCATCAACCTAGAGCACTGCAGGCTACAAGAGCTGCCAGGACAGTAAACCCAAGCTTGCAGCCCACTAAAGACTCAAATACCCTCCTTACTTTACATAGCCTGGTGACAGCAATATGGATGTGCCTAAGGCTGAGTGCTCCCATGCTCTGATGGATCAGGGCCTAAACACACATGGACATTTCAAACGGAGGCATCTGTCAGCAAAAACTTCCTCTGCTTGGGAGGAGGCTTCGCTCACAGCTCCTGTGTGGGAGCTGGGGCACATAAATCTCCCAGACTTTGTTGCTCTGCCAGCAAGCAAGCAGGAAGAGAGCAGTGAAAACCTGCCCAGTCAGTTAGAAACCAGCTGAGTGACAATGCTGAAAGAGGGCCACCTGAAAATAAACAGATGAACAATAAAAGACAAGAATGGGTGAAGTCAGAAGGCAGCCTGGCTCTGGCTGGGTACACATTTGCATGCTCCAGTGGCTTTGAGGCTGTGGATGCTCAATCCTTTCTTCTGCACGTCTCCCTTTGTGCCAAACCGAGGAGATCAGCATAGCACTGCACAGAACCTCTGCCACGAGAGGAGAGGGGACACCAGAGCAAGGACCCTGTGATCCCAACAGCATGAACCTGTTTTCTCTGTCCCCAGCACCGCTCCCCTTGGGCGATGGCGGGTACCACTGACTGCAAGGATATGCAGTAGCCCACGTGTACGAAATGGGGACCTGTTAGGTTATTTTAGTGCTCTCTGGGGAGAAAGCGAGGCCACGCAAACATTGATAAATAACCGCTCCCGGTTCTGGGTCTCTTATATAAGATGATGATTATAGAAACTGTGGTGTACGAGGGGGTGGAATGGGATGCAAAGATCAGAGTTTTTAAAGGAAAGTAGGTCTGGGTATTTAGGGGGGAAATGGAAATTACCAGCCTTCTTTGAGGTTTGATAAAACCGGGGAAGGTGGTGCCGTATTGTGCCAATGTGTTGGGCCGCAGGACAAAGCGCGAGAGTTCTGAGCTGGGGAAGTGCCACTTTATAGACTTTCACAGAGATCTTCTCCTCAGAGGTGAACTGATGTATGGTCCTGCCAGCTGAGCACAGTGCTGGGAATAAATGATTTAGTGGCACAAATGGTTTCCAAAGTGAGCTAGGCAAGTATTGTCCCAAAGTAACCAACTATTCATGTTCCTTTGCAAGCACAAATGATACTTGAATTGTCACAGACGTGCAGAAAGCAAATTTGTAGCCATCCTGGCACTCACGTTCGTTGGTTAGCAAAAAAATTTTCTTTTAGGCCTACCGAAGGATTAATACTCAGGATACTTTTTAATCCTGATCAGAAAAGAGGCTGCTTATAAACTAGATTTAGGCATCTTTAAATCACATATTGGAGAGGGGCTGGGTTTGGGCTGCATTAAGACAGGCTGCTATTTTACGCATAATTGTTTAGAGACAAATAAGGGAGGGCTTCATTGCTTAACATGGTGCAGAGCACTAAATATTACACACATATATTTGCCATCTCCTCCTCTTTTAAAAACTGACTGTAACTTGCCAGTTCCCTCTGCTGCAATTTGTTTTTTTATAGCCAGGTTGTGAAAGCTGTGGGAATGGAACCAATCAGTTGTTCCAAACTTTAATGTGAGTACCAAACCCCGCCGTGTCTCCAGCCTAATTGTGGTGGTAACATGTGCATTTACAGATTCAGTGCTGAATGTCTGGAGGTTACTCTTCACTGCGTGCTACTTATGATCTGATCAGAATCCTACACTAAAAAGTAGACATCTTCCAGCAATGCAATTCTGAGTTACGCTTCCTGGGTTGTGTTTCTCTCCCTGCTGGGTTTCTGATTGCTCTATCAGAAACAGCATCACAACTTCTTTCATGAAGTAGGTTTTGGTACATGGTCATTGGACAGTCTCCTTTGGAAAAATTGTTGTGCTAATGTAGGACACTTGGTTGAAGGAGAGCTGTAACACAGTGGTCTAGATCTAAGAAAATAATCAGATAGCCGAATGATAGGGATATTGTCTGGACACCATCAGCACTTCTGTATCTCTCATTCCTAGTATGTATCTATATTTGGAGTGTACTCCACAAGTAGATTCATATAAGGACACAAATCCTGCCCTGAGAAACCTCTTCAATGTTTTTGGTGCATCCTTTCCTTTGGGCTAAGCCTGCTCTCATTGCAATTAGCAGGGGCTTATGTTGCAGTTGCTGTGCGTAAGCCTTGCTCAGCTGAACAGTCTCCCTGACCTCAGCGGGGCTCCTTGTGTGCCTAATTTAGGGCTGGAATTTGCCAGTGGGTCGGCACCCCCTGGGATGCTGATAAGTAAGACCTTCTCAGTCTGCAGACATGCTATTTTAGATGGCCCCAAAGACTGCCCCTGATGTGCATTGTCAGAGGGAGCCTATAACACAGACCAGATCCAGAGGGTCTCCTGGATTGTCCCAGCTGTGTGGTTTGCCCCAGTCTCTAGGCATTTATTGGGGCACTTGTGCTCATAGTGATGGCATATAATGGATGAGAGATGAACATGTGTCTATGGCACAGCGTTTTCATGAGGCAGGATTGATAAAAGAGAAGCAAAAGTACACCTGAGGAACAGGTAAAGGTGCACTGACATAGGTTTTACAGGTTATGGGTTGCAAGGACCCTGATGGTCTCCTTTCTCTCCTGCAAGGCCACAAAGGAAAGAGCTAAGGCAGCAAATCCTGCTCTTGTTTTGACTTCCTTCACGTGCCTGCCTGCACTTTGTTATGTGCAAATCCTGGTAGGGGGTAGGAAATGGCATGTCTGTGGGAGTTGTGTAAGTTTCTGTGTGTTTAGCAATTGCTTGTGTCCTTGTTTGCTCTTCCTTGCAAGGCATGTGAATGGAGACCATTGTACATAAGGACATGTAATAGCACCCAGGTACTCCTTGGATATAAAGGAACATTTGTGCAGTGGCAGCTGAACCATGGAGATGGTAGAAGCAGGTGCCTTGTCTACATTTTAAAGGAAAAAGGAGTATGTTCTATTGAATAAATCAAGGCTTTGTTAGCTAGGCCACCTTATTCCTGCAGGGAATCCGTAGGAAGGATTTGTATTAAATGTTCTCTGATGATAATGATACTTTTAAAATAGAATTCAGAATATTATGCCACCTAAATCTTGATAGCCCATTCCTTCAGCTCAGAAATGATAATGCAAGGTGTATCTTGTACTCCATATTTTATGGCTGCTCCAGTTTCTTTTCTTTTTTCCACTATATATTAATGTGGAGTTAGAGGCTTTATCTCCACTACTACACAGTCCCCCTCACAAGCCTCTCCAGACATACAATTTAGCAAAAAAAAGCTTCCTTTGTTCGTCAGCATGATACAGTGTAATTAGGAGAATGAATAGAGATGCCAGAAAGATTTATGACTTGATTTTTTTCAGAAATGGGGAGGGCAACTAACACACAGTATTGATTTCATGAGAAACTGGAGATCTCTGATCAGAGCAGCATTTTTTTCAATATCCACTTGAGAAATATCACCCTAAATGCAGTGGGGGTTTTGAGAAAATAAAAGGATAAATGGGCAAAATTTTCAAAATTCACAACTTTTTCTATTTCCAAAACATGAAGATATGCTTTGATAATCTAGAATACAGTTGGATTTGGAACTCATGGAAAGTCCTACCCAGTGTTAATCCATCCTTCAGAAAAAGTGTCATAAGCACTACTTTATTGAAAATGTTGCAAAATGATTTGCTAGATTTCACCAGTATTTTTCTAAAAATTACTTAAAAGTGCAACATCTATACACTCTCAGAAAACAAACACAGCATTTCATTTTCAAATCAAACTTGTGGCTGGTTTAAACTATCTCTTTCAGAAATACAATTAAATACAGTTCTGACTTCTTAACTATCCTGAGTAGAAATGCAACCACTTAGTGCCATCTTTTTTTGGCTGCGTTTGTGATACTTCTTGAGATGAGCTTTTGGTTCCAAAGGGGTGGTGAGCTGCTCTGCTCTCATCCCTGGGATGCTAAGCCTGAAATCTAATTACGCTGTTTTCATCTTTCTTGGTTGTTCCCTGCTTTACTGTTGACAAATTTAGCAAAAAACCTCCAGCTGTGCTGAGACTGGAAGCAGTTGAGGCTTGGGGTTGGAGCTTTAATAGCATGTAACCTCTTATTTTCTACCCTGCCTGGCTCTGAATGGCAGCTGTGCAAATTATATGCATACACTTTCTGCTGTAGGTTACTTTTTATGGGGGCTTTCACTTCAGTAGATGAACTTTGAACAAATGATTTTAAGCCGGTAATTTTAATCAATGGAAGCTTTTTTTTTTCTTTTTTTTTACCTTGTAAAACCAGCTTCCTCCATGTGACTTCTAATTCAGTACTAGTTAAATACTATTGGTTTCCTAGGAAATATCTGCTATTGCTTAAATCAGAAATGCAAATACAAATATAACACAATATCCTGTCTACCAAACATGTGAGACATTCAGATGAATAACTTGCAGTCAAGCTTTAAATGAAACTTAGTTCCCATTTTTCTTTGAATTCTTTGTAAAAGATCTGCACAAAGAATGGGGCTCTTACAATTCCAGTTTGAAAGCTGTTGCAATGAGAAGTCAACTACTGCTATATAGCTATGGACCTCTGTGCCTTCAAAAATTAAAAGCCCAGTTCGTATTGATTTTTAAAAAAATATTATTTATTAATAGCAGTAGTATGCTTCCCATGTCAGAAGAGGATTTCTTCCTAACAAAAGCTTTCTTTTGGTGCAACTCAGAGGACTTGCCTGTCACTGTTGGATGCCACCCAGAGCTATGACCAGACCATAGGGATCACATAGCACCTCTCAGCTTCTGGATCCGAGGGAACCACTTGCTCTCTCCCTGGCATGTGTGCCCTACGTACCCCTTGCCTGACCTTGCATTCCAAGTCCTGGTGCACCAGCACCATGGGGTGTGCCAGGACACTTTTGTCTCCCAGTCTAAACACAGCTGTAATAATTTCTATGTTTTATACCTACTTTCCAAAGATACAAATAACTATTATCAACTCCTGCATCTACAGGGCAGCACAGCAGCGTGCTAATGAGAGACCCGTTCTTTGCTATCAGTCCAGCTCTGTGTGGGCAAATAGGTGTTAAACTAAACTTCAATCTGCTGGCAATGAACATCTTATTATATAGCTCTGCCTATGGGCTTGGCAGGTTTGTGCACCACGCAGGTTTAGTGTGTTCAGGTGAAAGCTGAGTCATGGGTGAGGATTTGGGAGAAAGCAGACAATTCCCTGTCTTTGTTGACTGCCAGCAATACATACATATATCTATGTAGACTGAAGCTCTTTTTCTCCTCTATCTGCAGTTATATGAATTATATGTACTACTGTTCTTGCTAGGATGAGCACTAGCTGGAGGCTATTTCTGTTTGGATGGAAAAGTGGAGAGAAAAAGAAAGAAAAGAAGTATCAGCCCCCCAAAATGTGCTTCATAAAACCGTGCATACAGCACACATACCAGAAGATTGTACCACAAACTGGTGGCCCTGCCAACTCGTTTGCCATTCCAAGGATATCAGTTTGAAAGGAAGATACAAGGGACACAAGTTTTTCCTTTTGTTGCTTTTATCAGTCTTATTTTAATCTGCTTGCCTAAATTAGCCAGAGGTGCTGTTAGTCAGCAGCACCACGCCAATTTCTGTGAGCAGGGCCTTGGGGGTTTCTGTGCTTTATCAGAAGAAAGGCATATTAGCATGAGATACACACTGAGTTTATTAGTACTGATACTTCCCAGCGCTCTCCCACTCCTGTGCTCAGCTCTATTAGTAATCCAGTCACCAACTCCTGTCTCTCCCCTTGTTCTACAATTTCACACACTCCTGCTATTGTGTCTCCTGCATCTCTGATTCCTAAAACTTCTTGCTTCAACTTCACATCACTTTTGCAGAGTAACTCCTAGCATGGTTCTAGTAAGAAAATTTTTTTAACCTATTTAATAAGACAGACCAATGCAAGTGTGGTGCAGTTGATGTTTATGGGGAAAGGAATAAGGAAAAAAGTTTTAATATAGAGTTCCCATCAAAGGTTCTTTAAAAGCAATTGCTGAAGATGTTGCACAAGTGACTTTCTACATACATTTGTGGTTTTCTAAGTTGTCTTTTAAGTTTTTCAACAACATTTTAATTAAAGCATTTATTAGTGAGTGCTTCATTAAAAAGGACTGCCTTTTGCTTATGATTATTTTCTACTTCAGAATTTTTACAAGTGACACAGTCTAAATGCTTTGCTCTAAAGAGGTCATTCTGGGAGAAAGCAAGAAGGAAGTAACAGTGTTAGATCAGTCATGCAAAAGGTGTGATGTGAGACATTGCTTGTTTTAATGAATTTTGTTCACTAAGTGAGCTTAATTTCTGGTCACAGTAATTTTGGTGCATTGATTTCCAGCCCTGCACTTGCCTGGTAAACAAGATCTTATCACAGGCCCTGGTTTGTGTCAGTTAATCCTTTCTGTTCAGGGAAATCAAATCTTTTCATCTCCAGGTCCTCACAGCTTTCATACACAATTGCACGCACTCACTAAATGAAGAGGCTCAGAGCTGCAGATCTGGAGGGGGAAGCCTGAAGGTGCTCACGTCCCCATTAATGCTTATTAGCTGATGGCCCCTTGTCCCAGGCTGTGCCAGCTGTTGGCAGCTGCACAGCTTGTCTTTCCACCTGGGCAGTGTCAGCCTTGACTTGTGCCTGGGCTGTAGTACAGGGAGGCAGGAGGAAGGCTGGCTGCTGGGAGGTGCTTGGCTGCAACAGCAGGGAGCTCAGAGCAGCCTAATGTGTGTTCTGGTACCCAAACTACTCCAAGGACGGCTCTCATATCTCCAGCTCGCTCTGTGCTCACACACAGACTGTTGTGCTGCATGGTTTTAGCCTTTGCTTTTTCCCAACACCCTCTCTGATACAAGACTTTATGCATAATTTTCAGATAAGAAACTGAGTTACTGAGAAATTGAACTCAAAATTTTAAATATGGGTCTGTAAGGGAAGCAAAATTCTGAATACAAACTAACTGTCACTGTTCAGTTGCCTGCGGATTCAGATTGCCATCTTTAGGTATTTGCAGATTATTCACATAGTAACATAAACTTCAACAAAAGCCTTCATAGCTTCAAAAACAAGAAAAAAAAAACCATCTTCCCCTAGTTTAGCCCATTAGCCTGCTGCTCTTTACCATCTTGTGGCCAGACATCCCACCAACTATACTACACGTACTGAAGAAGTGCTCATGTCTCAGCTGTAAGTAACACCTAGTAAAGGGAGCACAGCATATATTTATAGTGTGTAAGGACCCAGCAGATGTTGTGTCAAGATTAGCATATCACATTTTTTTGTGCCTATCTGATATCTTTTCCTTGGAGGATTTGTTCTTGAGAGTTGTATAACACCTTTTCTTTTGCATTGACCTCTGAGATAATGTGCATCAGGAACGTCATATTATCAAGAGAGCCAGGCAGTAGCTTGGGAGTTGATACAAGGGCACATGAATAATGGCATTATTTCCAATCAGAAAATTGCTAAATTTAAGTCTATTACTGAATCCAACAGAACACTGTGCAGCTTGGCACCTTATGCAGGGTGTGCACCTACATAATATTATGTTTATAACAGGAATTAAAAAGGTTCGAAGAAAAAGCTGGAAAAATCTCCATAAGCATGTGGAAGGGAATACTAAATGTTTTGTGTAATTTTGAGCTGATCTCTTGATTTCAAAGTGCTCTTTAATAAATACCCTTCCCCAACAAAGTGAAATGGTAAGTTACAAGCTGAAAAAAATCCACAGGGCTGGGAAAAATTCTTACCAGGTTGGAGCTGGTTTTGCCTTCAGCTGAGATGGTGCATGCAGGGCAAGGTGAACTCCTTGTACCTGCTAGATCCATACAGCCATAACAAAAAGGACTAGACATAGTGCTTAATTTAAAACTATCCCCTGTGAGGTTCTTGGTGTGAGTACCAGAACGTGGAACAATTGTGTGCAACTAAACATAAAGTCCTTAAAATAATCCTTACTCACACTCGGTTTAACTGCCACCAGAAGTATCGCCAACAAAGGAAAGCACTTTGAGCAGGGATGGGTTCCTGCTTCACAGCATCCCTGTGAGTAAATGTGGCATCCCTGGGTCTTTTGTAAGCAAGCTTGTTATTAGCAGTAAGGTTTACTGTCTATGCCTAAGAACACAGAAGTAATAACCTGCAAAATTAAGACAGTGCAAACATACTTCTAACATTTCCCAGGGGTGTCTGGCTTTGCAGCCTTGGTACAAGGTAGGACTTTTTTTTCTTTTATAGTTATACATTTAGTTCACCATTTGCAATCAGGAAGTTCTAAAAGTAACGATGCTAATTCACTACCAGGAAAAAAAAAGGGGGGGCTTTTCTATCCAAGCAGCAGGAAAATGAGCCAAAACTAATATTGGCAGTGGTGGTTTCTGTCTTGTGTCTATATGGTCAAAAACGGGAAGCTGTCTGACATTGATAAAACTGCTCTTGAAAAGTTGTCATCAAAGGTCTAAATTATTCATTTGAATGCATTGCTACTAAGCACACACTACACAGGAGCCAGGCTCTTAAAAGATGAGCTAACAAAATACTAGGTTTGCATGTTTTCTCTTTGTTGATTTTTTTTTTTTTTGCAGTGGAGAGAGGAAGAGTAATGATGTGCTGGTTTTTACGCTGCATTAACTAATTATAGACATTAAAGATGAAAAACACCTATTATTTTATTTAAATCTCCCCCTAGTTATTGTTGCAGCTGACAAACCCACTTCTTCTTAAACACAGTTTTGCAAACTGCTCTTTTTTCCGTACGAGCATGCTTCACAGCACAAAACCACCACAAAATAAATCAGTAATGTAACTCCCTTACCTGCCTAGGCCATGTGTCCTTCCAGCTTCAAGGGTCACTGCTGGGAGTTGAGAGGTCCTCCGTGGGTGATGCTTTTATTTACTGCGAGTGTGGTTTTCTCTCGCTCTCGTCCGCAAGCCCCTCTCCATAAGGCTGCTCTCGTAGCGTCTGCAAAACACAATGCATACAGCGTGAGCACATGCTGTGTTGGAAAGGTAGAATCACATGGAATCACCTGGATTTTATTAAAAGAGGAGTCAAAGTAGACTCACAGTGACAGAACACTTGTATGTGTGAGTTTTCACTTTCATGTTTCATATGCTGAGCCGTTATTGGGGGGTGGGAGGGGATAGGGAATGTATTTTTCACCATCCTGCCTGGTGTTTTAGCCCTAAGGGGAAATTAGGCAAAAAGTAGGGTAGCAGAAGTCACTCAATGCATGAAGGGTATGGAATAAACTACTCTACATACTTGATTACAGCATCAAGAACAGGCTTTCCCATGCACTAAAAACAAAAGAGGATTTGACCTCAGTCTAGGGTTGGTGATGGGACATGAGCACAAATCTTGATAAAAAACTGAGATCATCAGTATGTGCCCACTTAGATGTTCTCAGGGCACCTATGCCCTATCAGGATACCTACATGTATCTGCAGCTTCCCTGAGATAGCAGGACAAGCTTGCTCAGAGCACCAAGGTAACCCAAGGCAGCAAGAGAGGTAATCTCTCACATTATGGTAGAATTGAGGATTTAAAACCCTATTGAGAGTAGGATGACATCAATTCTTCCCCAGTTCTTCCCCCTTTTTATTTTCCAGTCACAGAAAACGAGTTTCTTTGTAAGGGTCAACAACACCCTAAGTTCAGTTCAGACAAAATACGTAACCTGACAGCTCCCTGACCCTGGGGACCCATTTTTGCCTTTTTGCAATGTCAGTGTGATCTTCTGCATCCATCATCTTGGGTAAGGAAGGGCTGAGATTCACCCAGTAACTGAAGCACCTGACTGCTGGCAGACTTCAGGACTACGAAGTAGGAAGCATGTACAGAAAGTTTAAATAAATGCAAACAGGCTGGTCTGCTCTGATGGGAAAAAGAAATCTCTGAAGTGTTACTGCACCCGAGGTTCCTGAATATACTTCTTGAAACTATTTTCTTGGGCAAGCATGTGGTTGCTTAAGTGAATATGACACATCAAAGCCTAATTTTGTCAGTTCTTGACTTTTTAGTACCTAAAAACCCATGATGAATTAATAGTGCAGTAGACTCCTGCAATTCCTCCTGTTTCATTATGTTAGCATAGCATTAAAACGAATTATTCCCTGGTTTTGATTTTAGGTGTATTCCCCTGTTCCCATGTAAATGTGAGGCAGAATTGCACCATTTAATGGTTAAGAAAAGAAAGGCAACACCAGGAAAGCTGGTTTCTCACCTATGTCTTATTGCCTGGAGTTCTAAATTAATTATCCCTCTTAAGGGAAAATGGATGTTGAATGGGGAATAAGGCACAGCTGTTGAAACAGCGTATAAATAGGAAAGGGTTTTAGAAGGGGGAAAAAAAGGTGCACCTTGAGCTAGACAGATGTGTAAGGCAGCATTGCTCTTGGATTTGGATTATTAGGATAAATCCAGCACTACTATAATGGACATATCAAGGCTGGGGGAGGGCAGGATGTTGCAGTTCTGTTTGTGTTTCCTTGCACTGATAACAACGCTTGGGGGAAGAGCCAAGGTGTGCTGTCACCGGGAGGGCCCCTGAGCAGGCAGAGTAGTGAGTCAGGATGCTGGGGGATGCCATGGGACATGACATGGGACATGCTCCTGCACCCATGGGATTTCTGAGAGAAGCTGTGAGAGTTCCATCCTGGGCTCAGGTTACCTCGAGGTGCAGTAAATACTAACCTGGCAGCATCAGAGCCTGCTTACAGCACACAGCAGTGTCACACCTGTGTGAGGTGTGCATTTGCACGCACACTTGGGTCTCTGATTTCTTACAAGGCCACCCCTAAAGACAAAAATAAGAGCACACAGGCTGTGTACTCTACCATACCCAGTATCCAGCAGAGTTTCAGAGGGTCTGTTTGTAAGTAGGTAGGTAGGAGATAACCCTCATATGGATGCAAGGCACGTAAAGATGTCCCAAAAGATAGGTTAAGTCCTATTATAACCTGTCTAAACACATTTGTGTGTTTAAACAGACCACTACCTTGATAATATTCTTGGAGAACCCTTCTGGCACTGTATTGCTCTTGTTTAAGCTTAGTCAGCACCAACCACTTAAAAGTCTGTATGGTTTAACTGAACTGAATTAAAACAGCCTTGTGTAGACAAACTGTGAGATTTTAGAGCAGTGCAAGCTGTGTTGGTTTCTCTTTAGCCAAATGGAGTAGCACCTGGGATATTTTTGTCCTTTTTTTCATCTTGGGAAAATAATTTTTACTTCTCTCTCTGTGTCTCACTAGTCAGTACATCTGAATCACTGCACAAAAAGAAAATCAAATGCAGGCCATGTGATTAGACAGAGTTGAGCAAGGCTGGATTCTTCAATTTATGGTTCCCCAGATATGACAAAAGGAGAGAGTCTCATAAACAGGGATTTTATACAAAGTTGAGGGATAAAATTGCTTTTAAGGTTTAAAATAGTCTGTGACAATTGCATCACTGAGTTTCATGCTAACTTCTGAAACAGTTTTCAAAACTAGGCAAAGTTCACATTCTTTACATACAAATATCTCCCTTCCTCTCTGCCTCTCCAATGGTTGCTAACCTATTACCCATCTTAAAGAAAGCTTCCTGTTCCTCCTTGGAATCTAAGCAGAAAATCAATTAACTATAGTATTAATGAGGCCTGATTACAGGTTTTCCCCTGCCTGTTGTTGTCTTCACTTCCCTTTTCTGCCATTATTTAACTAGGGATTCCAGATGCACAAAAAATCTTATCTATTCCTTTCTTTCATCAAACATTGATAATTGAAGTTCCTGCTTTTATGACTTTCCTGATAAACATAATTTTAGATTAGAGTGTTTGGAATGGGCAAATTTAACTAGGAACTGCTAGGGCAGAATTTCATGTGCTCGTCGATGGTGTTGATTCAGGATTAATTGTGCTGAAGTTAAATTCTAGATTCAGGGAGTTCCTTCTTCCTTACTAGCATATAAAACATCATCTGTGCTATTCCTATGCAGGATACGTGAAGAAGGACGAGGTTTCTCTCTTTTCACAGCAGGAGGAGTATCAAGTGTGTTGAATCCAGCACAACTCAAAGTTGTCTTCTAGGATCAGACACCCAAATCATTCCTTTACTCTTTACTCCTTTACACTTTGCCTTTCAAGGCCAGATTTGGAGCCTTGTGGCACCTGCCTGGGAGAAAGATGCTCATGGCTGCAGTTTGTGCTCAGGGTAAGAGCTTTATACCTTAACACAATCCCAAAGCTTTGCCATGTACTTCAGGCTTTCGTTGATCAGCTGCAGCTGTATTATATTGCTGTCTCTGGAGGTGTAAATCTCACTGCTTAACCTCAGGTCTGGCATCAAACCAGAAAATTGTCTGCCACATATAAGGTAATATTGGGATGGTTTGGGTTATCTATCCCAACATAGAGGCTCCAGCCTGATTAGTATGAATTGTCTGCACTCTGTGTCTCTGGCAGTCTTTCTTCTGCTGAAGGCACAACACGGTGCCAGCAGATCTATCCAGGCTGATCAGGAAAGGCTTTCTGTACCATGAGCAGGTTTGGAAAAAGAGAAGAGAGTATTTCTGTTCTGGGTAAAGCCCCCCTCTCCCAAACTTTGTGCATGAAGCTGGGTCTTTGACCAGAAAACTGCTAAAACCTAGACTAGCAGAAGATGTTATAGAGATTTGGACCCTTTAGAAGAGCTGAATGATGGATGAAGAGGAGCAGGTGTGCAAAGGGGAGGCAGAGGAATATGTACCAGTACACAAGGATTTCAGGTTGTTTCTTTGTCTAGGTACACCAGCTAAGGAGGACTGTTGTGTGGGCTACTTCTCAAGCCAGTCTGGCTAAACACCTCTCCTGAATTGTGAGCTGAAAACCCATGGTATGTCCAAGGCCTTAATGCTGAAAAAGAATGGTTACAGGACCGAAGAAAACCCCAATGTCAGTGGTATTGCTCTGGGGTTTTTTGGGACAGGGGAGTCATTCAAGGCTGCAATGCTGTCAATATACAGGAACTGAAACAGAGGGCAGGGAAAAAGGGAATGTGCCTGAGCTGAGGGATGCTGGAGGAGGAGGCTGAAGGCTGATGCAGTGACACTGAAGCACAGGGATCTGAGATTGGGAGAGTTCTCCCTGGGCAGGAATTAAAACACATCCACTCATTTTCAGAGAACAAATAAACATGATTGCCATCACCCATGAACTTTTTTCTTCCCCATGTTATAAAGACCTTTTGTAACTTTAATTTGAACCAGTGAAATCAGAACAACATAAGATTAATTTCTCTGGGTCCTGTTCTGTAAGCATCAATTATAATGTCTAATCTACATGAAGTGCTGCTAAGTTTAGTTACCAGCTCTTTATTATGCAGCACCCAAAAGCATTCAAATATATTCACATTAAGATGTAAGATCATACAAATGTTAATTGTGGAAACATCCAAATGTTAACAGTTGGTTTTTTTGCCTCCTAAGGCTATAAACAGATATTTTGATTAGGTTGCCATGTTCCACTAAAATACTGCCATGTTCCACTTTCAAAGAGAAATGTCTCAACTGGAGCTTTGCTTGACAGGGGGCACAAAACAATGTACTGTCAGAAAGTACAGAAAGCTTAGAGGACTAGCCTTTTTTTATGACAATGACACTAGAAATCAAGACTTGATGCTTCCTCAAAGAATTTCACTGGTGGTATAGGAAGGAGGGATGCACTGCTGTGAACAGGTAAATCATTTATACTCTCAATTAAAAATTTAGCTACAGTTTTTGCCTGATATATGGCTGGGGAAAAGAACCCCTGAAAACTGCTGCCATCTCCTCCAGGGTCATATATCTTGTAATTTACAGGAATATTCAATTTTGTTCTGTATTCGACAATTTATTGGACTCTCAATGGGAGTAAAATGTTGTATTCTTTTGACTTCCTTCTCAGTTTTCTCTGCAACCCAATTATTTTCTTTCCCTTATAACAGATTATTGTGTAGCTTTTGCATCAGTGTTACACTTCTTTGCCATCTCTTATGTTTTGCTGTCTTTTCTTTTATTTTTTTTGTCATTATTGTTTTTTCTGTGTCCTTCCACTCCTCTGCTTGTGCTGATTTCTTTTCCACAAAGTCATCCTTGCTATTGTAGCTCACGTTAGTCTCTCTCTTTCTTCAGTTTAATTTGTGCTCAATACTCCTGACTCTATTTTCTCATTTAGGTGCCTCAAAAGGACCATTAAAACAAACAGTTTTGATTTTGTATGAAGACAGAGCTGGCACATTTTGTAATACATGTCAGAATTTATAGTGCACTTGGGCCAGGTTCATATCATATTCCAAAGGATGTTTTTAGAAGGCATTTGGTATCACTATCTCTTTTTGAGGATTTGACCAATAATTTTAATAGGTCATGGCTGGTAAGGCCACTTCTCTCTCTTCTTTTGTACCCTAAGTTTAAGACCCTGATCCTCTCTTACAACTGTGGAGGCAGGAGAAAAATGACATTAAAGGAAACCACTGTGTAAAGAGCATTAGGAAGAAGTGACGGGTTGTACAGTATGGATCATACCTTGGCATAACCACAAACCTCATACATCATTCAGGAATCATTTAATTTTCATAGTGGTGAATTACCCTGCTTGAGTTGTGCCTTCATCTATTAGTTAAAACTCATGTTGTAACCTAAAAACTTTAAAATTAAATAAATAACTAAATTACACTTACAGTACTGGAATAGCTGAATTGCAAACAAACAAGTGAGCAAAAAAAGACTCCAAAGCTTTCCAGATGGCTGGTTCCCACTGATGTACATTTTTTCTCTGGAGCTTCAAAACATGTTTAAATTATGAAATTTGGTGTGATTACAAGAACTTGGCAAGCACTCATTAAGGTTTTAGTCTGAGGAGTGATACTACAGAGTTAGAGAACTGGAGATGAGCAGTCGTGGAGCTGTATGTCTGTTCCTGTGTGTGCACAGCACTGTCAGCGTGGCTCTTAGGGCACAGCTCTCTGGTTCCCAGGGTCTCACTTTTTCCTCAGCTGCCCTCCTGCTGCTTCCTTGGGCCAAATCCATCCTTGGTGAAACTGGTAAAACTGCATCAATAATTTATTTGACTTCCTTTGCTCAAAACTGCTTGCTTAGCATCCCCTGTGCTCTGTCCCCAGCTTCTCCTGAAGCCAGGTGATTTGGTACCTGCTCTGCTCCTCAGAGCCAGCGGGTACTGGGTTTTTCTCCTCCACAGGGAGAGCTCCTTCTTGTGCTGGGCTAGCAGAATGGGGGGAAAGCCTTGTGGGGTGATCTGAAGTGGGAGGCAGCAGTAGTAACAGATGATGGGAAGGAAAGTGAGGGGGAGCGGAGGATGACAACAAAGGAATACAGAAACAGTATTTTTTACTGTCTGTTTTGAGTATGTTCTGAGGCTGGCAGTGCTGAGTTTTAAGTTCAAACAGTGTCTCACACTCTTCATTCAAGCTGGGGTCAAGCTGAGAAGTAGGATCAGGTCTTGTACTCCAAGTGCAGGGGAAACACCCCACTGGGGCAATGGTGGGGACAAAGTTTGGTGACATGCCTCTCACATCAGATCCGTACTTGAGAGAACTGGGAACCTTCCTTTGCATCTCAGCTCCTCCTGACTGCGAACACAAGAGCCTCTCCAGCTCCTTCAAGCCCATCTACTCTTAGCTCTTTAGGGCAGAGGGTAAAACCCTGTTACACTGACTGAGGAGAAATTCAGCACCTCCCTATTGTGTGTCTGATCGAGGCTGTAGTAAGGACATCACAGGTGTTTTCTGATGCAGCTTGTTGTCCAGGTGATTTTTGAATGAAGTTCTTTCTTTACTAGTCTGATCACAGAGATGGCTCCCCACTCTGCAGCACGGGCAGGTTGGTTACTGATACCTCAAGACACAGGGTTATAGGCACTATTAGTATAGAGAAAAGAGGCAGAAAAAAAACTCCACTGGTGGCCTTCTAGTGAAAAAAGTTACCTCTGGAGTTAGCAAGAACATTACACCATTGTGTGGTGCTGCAGAGAGCCAACCCCTGCTCAACACCAAACAATAGACAATCTGAATAGACTCTGAATAGACTCTGAATTATTCAAATGTAGTTTAATTATTCAAGAAGAGGATGTAGCAACTATTCATGTCAAAAGGAGGGAGGAGGCGGGTAACTGCAGTTTCCCTGTGTGAGCCTGGTGCATGCAGGATACTCACTGGCTGTCCATACTACATCAAAGAGGTCCCTCAAAAAGGACTTTCTGTGATCCCCACCTCACTGGTCTCTAGGGAATGACTGTCACTGGCTGGCTGAGTAAGTAACATGCCCTGCAGCAAGCACCTACATAAGCATTCAAGTGACCAACCTGCTCTGTACCTACCCAAGTGTGGTTTGCTGTCTGCTCCTCAGATTTACTGCCAAAAGGCAGTTCCTTTGGGGCTCAACCAGCTGCTATCTTATGCATTTGTGGACTCCTGCCATGTGTCACTGCCAGTATATGAATTAAAAACAAATGCTGGAAGTAAGGTGAAGAGATAAATAACAGCATAGCAGGAGGAGATGCGCTTAAGCCCATGCAGTGGACTTGGTGTGACTCCTTTCTAATAACTTACTGTCCATCAAGTCACTACCATGTGTAATAACCTGCAGATGGCTCAGCAGTGGGTGGCATTAATACACTGGGGCCTCTCTGGCATATAGATGCCCTGCACTGTCCTTCCCACCCTCTCCTTTCACCAGCAGACAGCCCCTTGCCTTGCTGCTGTCAGGTGAAGTGCACAACAGCGCTTGCTGTCACAGAAAACATGCTGGCTGCTCCCAGGGGGCTTGTCCCCTCCCCTTGGTGGGGATCAAAGACAGGAGAGTCCATCTGATGTCACCAACTTTCTGCAATGGTACCAGAGGATAAATGTGACAAGCAGCAGAACTGAAGTATCAAGGATAGTCACACAGTATGCTGATGTGATTTTTTAAAATTCACTATTCTACCCAGAACCCCGGTCTGACTATGCACACTGCCATTTTCAAGGGACATCTCTGATGTTAAAGCAGTATGGAAAGCCTCTGGATACCCCACATGTACTAAGACTTGTATTGTACAAATGCATGTACAGACAGATGACATCTAAATGCTCACTGCATTTACATTGTGCAATGATTTCTCAGGGAAGTTTTGAGAAAAAGAAAACAATCTGAGCCCTGGAAAAGAAAGAACAGGAAGGTATGTCTGTAGGAGGGGTATGCAGAGTAATGTTATTGGTTAAGTTACTTGTCCTAGAAGACCTAGTGAAAATATAGAGAAGCAGATACAGAAAGTATTTACACAGCTCTGGAAGGGACCTCCCAATGCAAGCACTGGGTCACAGAACCATAGAATGGCCTGGGTTAAAGGGGACCTTAAAGATCATCTCATTCCAAAACCCCCTGCCATGGGCAGGGACACCGTCCACTAGACCAGATTGCTCAGAGTCCCATCCAGCCCAGCCTTGAACACTTCCATGGATGGGGCAGCCTCAGCTTCTATGGGTAGTATGTGCCAGTGCCTCCCCACCCTCACAGTAAAGAGTGTTTTCTTAATACCTAATTGAAATCTACTGTCTCTCTGTTTGAAGCCACTCCCCCTTGTCCTGTCACTACATGCCCTTGTAAATAGTCTCTTTCTATCTTTCTTCTAGGCTGCCTTCAGGTACTGGAAGGCCGCAATTAGGTCACCCAGAAGCTTTCTCTTTTCCAGGCTGAACAATCCCAATTGTCTCAGCCTTTCACATAATCCATGATAAAAACATAAAACCCACAAACTGAAGAGTCTCTGACTTCACTGTTTACATTGAAGGGCTAATGTGAAAACTTGCCACTAATGTTAGAAACTTTGGCTTTCCCACTGAACTTCACTGATAGTGAATTTATCTTGATCATTATAAATGAATCACAAGTGTTCAGATACACATCTGATGGGACTGAAAACAAAGGATAGTCAGCTAAACTAAAAATCACACAGGAAGGTGCATGGGTTGGACTGCTTTTGTCTTCACTGACTTCTTTGAAGTCTTTCTTCAGACAGAAAAATCCTGAACTGAAAAATCCTTGCATTTTGCATTAATAATTAAAGCCGAGTACTTTTGAGTGAGCACAGATTTGTTACAGTTCATGAATAAGTTTTCCTTTATGATTTTCAAAGAGCAGTTTTTATGTAATCTGCTTGTCTTTCTATGTATCATTTACAACACTGAATAGTGTTGTTTCAGCCTAGTTTTGTTGATACTCTTACTATTTACTTGCAGGCAATGCCAAGCCCCTTTAGCTCACCTGAACTCTTAGGTAAAAAGCAACTTGATTTGCACCACTGCAGAGACATTCAGCAAGCTGAGAGGGGGGAGCACAAGGAGGTTTGAGACCTCACCAGGCAAGCTGAGTCTCACTGACTGTGTGTAAATATGTGGAGGGAGAGACTGGAGGTGAAATGCACTCTCACACATTGGGTCAGCAGGGCTTGCTTTGCTGTTCTAAAGACAGTAATGAGGAATGAGCTCTTCAAAGTGAAAAAGGAGCCCCAGGGCTGCCTCCTTGGGCTGCTGACTCCAGCATATAGTAAAGTCTGGCAGCAACAAATCTTGTTCAGGTCACAGTGGATGGGGACAGGGATGCTGATGAAGGACAGAGATCCTTGTCTCATATACATAAACACTGACTGGCTCCTTGTCTGAAAGGCTTAAATAGTACTGTGCTATTTTTTATACTGATACCATTTTCTTGGAAGGTGGAGATACTGGTACCTTAAAAGATTCAAGAAGTATTGCTCAATGCTGAATTTAATTTCTTGTCATTAAACCAGGCAAAGAAACTGAACCCTTTTTTTCCTAACATCCAAACGGAAAAACACAATCTTATTAGCAGCATTATCCTGAAAGCTCTGTTTTCCTCCCTGCTGCATCACCCAGCTTCTGGAGGGACTCTTCTCAAGCCCTATGCCTCAGTCCTACTGTATTCAGAAGACCTGGAGCATAAGTCTGAAGATAAATATATCCCAGCATAATGAAGAGACTAATTAGCATCCTGAATAGATCCACTGTAGCACTTTTGATTAGTAATATTCACTACTTTTAATAAGAAAGACCTCAAAAATAGTAATTGCAATGTCTGTCATTAATATTATATTGTAGGCAAAGGAAAAACATTCCCTTTGTTCCCTCTCAATCCTATTATATCAATCTTTGTATGTGTAGCTCCCTGAAAAAGCCTAGGAAGAAGCTAACAGTCTTTCTGAAAAATGACCATAAATAATTTCATTTTATAATGAATCAAAGATCTGATTCTGGAAGAAATTTTACCAGCATTCAACAAGGTAGCCTCAGCTTTTTTCAAATCCAAGCATTTGATGGGATATGGGTGCACAAAGCAAAGCTGTCACAGCTGATACAAATGGGTGGGACCGTGAAGGTCTGGAACAGGATGGTATTTACAGGTGTGGGAAATGAACAAGCTTGTAGACAAAAAATCCTGAAAAAAGGAAAGCTTCAAGAAGAAAACCTCTTTCGTTTGCTATGTCCTGCCTAACCAAAATATTTGTGTAGCTGAACATTTTGCAAGGGAGAGCTGTTAGAGACATCTACAGTTAAAACTGCCAAGACTTCCAGTATTTTGCCAAAATTTTAACTACCAGACTAAAATATTCCAAGATTGCTGTCTGCCTGAAGCTGCAGCAAAATCATCCAGCCATGTTCACAAAAACAGTTATGAAAAAAATTTAAAGTATTTTTAATCAAAAATATTCACCCAGCCATTTTTTCAGAAGTAGACCTGAAATTAAGTGTATGACTCCTTCAGCCTTCAATCTGCCCCTCGAGTGACCATTTGATTGCCTCTTGCATTGCAGACACAGAGACCTGGCTGTAATGTGAGACTTGGAAAATCACTGCTGTAAGTGGATGCTTTGCTATCGACTTTGCTGAGCCCGGTGTTTTACCCATCAATACCAACCACAGCACCATTAGTGGCAGATGATAACACATCGAGGAGAGCCTTTTGGCAGCAGAAGCAGCAGCAAAGTCCTCCCTGGGGAGCTTGTGGATGTAAAACCATGTAGCTACATGCACTGTAGCTACTGCATAGAGCATCAAGCCCAGGTTAATAAGGCACACCGTGAAGAATATTAGTTTGGGCATCATCCTAATGCACTTTCCAGCAAGCTCTGAGCACAGGCAGAGCAGCCTGCCCCAAAAGGCTATGCAGACATACCACCTGTGGCATAGGAATCCATCCCTGTGCAATGCACAGAATGACAGCAGGTAAGGATTGAAAAAGACAAAAAGCGTCTTGTTAAGCTTGCACATGTTAAGGACTGTGAACAAGGAAAAATGTCTCTCACTGCTAGCTCTGAAATTACTTCTCTCACAGCATTATAGTATCTACCTACGAGCAGACCAAAATATTTAGGCATTTATTCAAGTATTTTATAACAGCAATTAATTATGCACATGAAACTTACCTTAGTATTCCACAGTTAACTAGGAACATCCAGGCTGAGAAATAAAGAAATCAATAGTCTGACCAAGAAGTGGTATGAATCAGTAAGAGATCACGTGTTAGATCAACACAGGATGTGTCAGAGATTGTCTGTCTCTGAACTAATGGCACAGACACACAGCTTCAGTATTCTCTGTGAATTTTGCATGTTCAAAATTCAAATACCTACTGTGTTTCTACTTTCAATCACTGCACACGTCCAAGGAAAATTTTGCCTTAAACAACTTGAAAATAAACCACTGAAAATAAACTCCTTTGTGTGAATATTCTGAGACACAGCAGCATTGTGATTGTAAAATGTCCCGTACCCGTGTATCAGATAAAACATAACAGCAAAAGACCATGTTACTTTAATGAACTTTCAACATCTTTTGAAAAACAATTTTTAATCTGAATATTCTGTGGCTTGAGTAGGTTCCTGTGAATGCAGTTCTTGTTTGTTGCTGACATGATCAAGGGATACAGAGCTCTACCTCTACTAGAGGCAACCATTTTAATTGCACCAGGTTTCAGATGGTACCTTCAGAGGTTAGGATTTTTCTGCTGTTTCCTGGGACATTTTGTTTTTACCTGACACGAATTGTTGGCAGTGTTCATCTTTTCCTAAGTCTTCTTGCTAAGTCAGGAGGGTGAACTCTTTAGCATTTGCATATGTTTATATGTACTATTTATAAAGCTATGACTAGCAAATGTTGTCCTGTATTGACACACCACTCTTAATGAGGGAAATACTAGTATTTTGTAAGGAAGAAAAGGAAACAGGACAGCTCTATCTTGTCCACAGCAAAACAGCAAGTCACCCTAAGAACTGGTTCTAAAATTGGATGTTCTCAGGTTCACTCTTAACTTATCCCTAACTAGCCAAGTCACACTGACCACTGAAATCAGGAGGAAATCAGTGCAGAAACAAAGATGAAAGTGTTGTCATCAGTTGTGCTGTGTTTAGAAGTCCAAGTGTGTAACACAACAAAACTCCCAAAGTGGGAATTAATCTTGATATGTGGGCCTGACCCTGCCATTTACAACTGTGGGGAGTTTCAGACCCACCATATGGCCTTACTTTCTACGATTTTGAGCATCTTTTAATGTGAAGTGCACTTGCTGTTAAAACTGACCCTGGCAGTACCTTTGATTTCCTTGCAGGGCCATGGGCTGAGCTGTTCCTTTGATGACTGCCCTTCTTTCAGTGAACGAGTCAGGTCAGGGAGCCGACATCGGAAGGGGAAGGACTGTGTGTGAAAGAACAAAGAACAGCTTTTTCTAAAGAAACTACATACTTCCACTAATTCTGAGATGCCACTACTTGCCTGCATTTCATGCTGTTACCCAAACATTTCAAGTCCCTACATTTTGCTAAAACTGGTTTAAGAACCACAATGAATAGGCCTGAATTTTACCCTGGAATAAAATCTCCTTGCACCAACAGGCAGCCATGACCTGTTGTCATGTAGCTCTAGAGGTCTGAATACAAACCACCCAGGGATTCCTAAGGAGAATCCAATACTGTTGGCTAGTGCATAACTGATCATGCCTTACTGGAATTAAAATACTTTTTTGTTACTACTTTTATAATAATTTACTTAGTTTACATACAGCCCAATGGCAAAAAAAAAAAAAAAAAGGGAAAAAAAAAACAATGAAAAGGATTTGGAGCACTTCATTTTTGTCCCCATGAATGTATCCATTTCACATTCATTTAAAAACACACACTTTGGAACCACAAACAAAAATCTCTTCAATAACCCTTGTCCATCTGACATTCAAGCCAGTCCCCTCCATCTTCAATGGCTACAATTGCTGCTCCTATATCCTGTGTGTTCACTCGATCCCTTTAGCCCTGCCAGCAGTACTGGCCTTCATCCAGATCACGTGCTTCTCATGCAGGTTCCTTTGTTATTTCCTTCCTGCACCTCCTTTTGCGTGATACGCCCACCCTGAGCCTCAGCTGCAGCCTTGCTGCCCTTCATGGATTTCTAAAGACCTACCTCTACCACCATGCCCATGAGGAATTTCTAACCGAGTAGACATAAGCAAATATGAACATCTGCTTAACATAACACTTGCCTCAGTTACAGAAACCCCTCAGACTGTAGGTCTGCTGTGCTGACAGGCTGTCCCTGAAATCACGTGTCATCGCTGCTGTTGTTCTCAGTCACCCCTTTGCCTACTTCTTCGTGGCAGGTCTTGGGAGACAGAATGATTTTTTTATGACATCCTGGTACAGCACCTGGTGTCAGAGAGGGGGGGTCTTGTTTCAAGCCTGGATTTGTGCAGGTTATGGTACAGGGTAATACAGTCTGAGATCTGGCCACTGCACTACTGGCTCGAGTAGTTCATGGCAATGCAATGCCCTTATTATGACTATTTAACAAAACTATTTTAGATTTTCCTCCACTGCTTCCTCAGTTCACCCCAGATAACTCGTTCAGTGGTAGCTGCTGCCTCTCCTGTCCCTTCAGAGTGGTCGGGCTGCAGGCCCCAGGTATCCAAACACCACAGTTCACTAACAAAGTCCAAGAGGATAGGCTGTAGGGATGGGGAACCTGCCTCGGCTGTGAAATTCAGCACTTTGGTTTCGTGGGTGTTTTGCGTTGTTTCCTTGATGGAGAGGCAAACATTCCTTGTAAAATCATGACGAAAGAGCGAAAACTGAGACTTGGCACACGATGACAGCAAACAGGGGAGCACAGGGTGCTACACGGGCAATGCATGGCAGTGGTTTGTAGACAGTCATGGGCTGTGGGAGGGCTGGCCAGAGGATATCGGGAGAGGGAATCCAACACTCCAGACCGCCCGTGCGCTCAGCTCAGCTTGCCTGAGCCTCCTCCACGACTCACTCAAGGAGTCCAACTGTAACTGTGAGATGAAAAACTGCGAGTCTCTGGGAACCTTCCAGCGGCCTCTGCAACATCCCCTTTCCCCGCTCCGTCTGCGTGGAAGGCAGCAGGCCTGGCGGGAGCCGGGGCGGGGGGAGACAAGGGGGATTTCCTTCTCTTCCCTTCAATACCTGTAGTAAACAGCGGC
>VXBX01008695.1:2913579-2923820 GCA_013400415.1 Scytalopus superciliaris | reverse complement strand
TCTGCCCCCCCCCCCCCCCCCGGGAGAAAGGCAGGCTCACCTTTGAAGATCGTTTGTTTTCTTTCATATATATCCAAAGGTCTCTGGGGATACAGGTGCTTCTGTTGCCTTCTTCTGCGTGTTCCTAATTTACAAGCTGTTTTTAAATCACTTAGCGCCGATTCTCCAAGCAAGGTGCAAAAGCGATGTTTCCATTTCCATTCCATAGCCATCCCAAGGATGTGCGCCGTATTCCACGCACGGCTTTGAATTATGTGCAGTCAGACACCTGTTACTTAATCCTGTTTAT
The DNA here is from genome assembly GCA_013400415.1 of Scytalopus superciliaris. NCBI lineage: Eukaryota > Metazoa > Chordata > Aves > Passeriformes > Rhinocryptidae > Scytalopus > Scytalopus superciliaris. The sequence goes on along the minus strand of VXBX01008695.1, from coordinate 2,923,531 downwards.
CCTTTGCAGTTGCAGTTATCCAGCCTTGTCTACTTTTTTTAATATCTCAAAATGAATTACAAATACTCTTTTATAGCTGTCGCGTAGCAGAAACCCCGGGATCTAACGCGCTTGTGAGGTACATTGATGTGTGTTTGTTAGGTAACACTTTCTCGAAGGGAGATGATTTTGGAAAGTTACAGAATAATCTTTATCTCTGGGACAGTTTATGTAATGTTCAAGTGTCCGTGGGGAGGCATCTGTAGGAAAGGTGGGTGGTAGGGGATGCACAGAATCCAAGGCTTACAGAGAATAAATCTTCAGTAAAGCGCAAATCGTGCTCTCTTAATACCTAAATAACATTCATGTTTTTCAAACTTTGCTTGATGTTGCCCCATGGATTTTTCAGTTTAATAGTTGGAGTCAGTGAGGATCCCAGGGAAAATGTTGCATTTCCGATTCTGCAAGAGGATGGAGCAGATTCTTTCGTAACACATTTGTGTTGATGGTTGTATTCTGTAGTTTACTTCAGCAATTTTAGCAAGATGATGGTAATACTCACTTAAGGTTAAATTCTCCAACTTCTGAAAGTGTTATGTTGACAGTATTTGCAGGTTTTTCCGAGTTCAAGACTACCTAATATTGCCATGCATCACAAAATAATTATTGCTATATGGAGCTGAGAAATTTTGTATTGTAGACAGTTCCTAAGTACAAGTTGGGAACAGATTTATTCCTCTGTGCAACTGATAACTTCATAAAGTAATTAAAAATAAATTACAGATCTCTAGGATGACAGTTCTCTTCCACAATTGTTAATACCATTGTGCCTTCAAATGTCAATTTTGATTCATCTCTTGATGATATCGCTGAAAACCAGGTATTGGCATGAAAGTCAAACCTCTGGTGAAAATATAACTGTGCGTAGCTGTCAAAATAAAATGTGAAGATCTGATTTGATTGCTGACTGTGGTTACATACTTGGTAGAGTAACAATGCCTTTTATTTTATAGACATGCGCCCACGCACAGGAGCTTTGTTCTAAAATAGTGTTTTCTGTCATGAATTTATGCATAACCTACACTCTGCTCTTTCTTAGCGTGCAGGGAAGACAGAACCTTGAGGGTGAAGCAAGAAAGACCAGAAGGGGCAGGAAAGAGAATTCATTTGAATTTCCCTTACTGACAGAGGAAATACATCTTTGTTATATATCACCCAAAATCAGCGGTTGTGTTGTTTTCACCTTTTCCAAAACAATAACAAGTTCTTTGGGCTTGATATATGCTTCTGACTTCTGTTGCAGACTTTGGATGCTTGTTCCAGTAATATCTGGCTGTGATGGTAAACTTGGGGCTATGCTGGGAGACTGTCAAGTATTTTTTACAGCTCTGTAGGAATTGATGACTTTATTTTCACCAGGTTTACATGTACTGTGTTGAAAACTTGTAGGGATATCATTTCCGTGATTACCGAAATGACTCGTTTTATGTTTTCATTTTTTTATCTTGTCATTTTTTGTGGTCTACTTGCATTGTTCAGTGGTTTGCTTTCCTTGGTGGTTTAAATAGCTCAATTGCTATTCCTTCCTGTTTGCAATTTGCCAAAGACTAAAGTCTAAAACTGCTGTTTTAATATTTTCCTTAAAACTGAATTAATCCCTTTTCTAAGGGAAAGGGAGAAAGGGACAGTGGAGCACTTAAAAGAATTTTAAAAATGAGAACCAAAATTTAATGCAGGCATCTTACCTAAGAGTGACTACTTAGGAAAACTGGTACCTCATTGATTTCAGAGAAGGTTGGTTTCCTCTGTAGTTTCAATCATCTGTCCCATTAGAGTTTGGGAATTGTTGTAAATTAGTTTAGAAGTGAAATTTTCCAAATCATAAATTCTCTGGTTGGTTGTTAGTGGAAATCATTACGAAGGGTTGCATAAGCATTATTTGTAGGATGGCTAATCAGTAGCCTGGGCTTAGTTCCATTCTCTAATAAATAGATGCATTGTGCTACTTCAAAAATTGCAAAATTGATGGCTTGAGTTCATTTACTAATTTTGCAAGATACGTAATACATCTGGTTTGGGGAAGACTCTTTGATGTCTGCAGGAGTTGCACACAGTGGAGGTGTTTATGATCCAGACTGTTAACTCTTCAAAAGTTTTTTGATTATACAAAGCAGGACATCTTCTTTTTATGAAAGATTCATGTGTAGCACCACATCAAAATTACCTATGTGCCTGCATCAAAGGCTCAAGTACATTTTATTCAGTGAGACCTTCTGAGAGCAGGTTTTGTGGTCCCCTTGCTGCTGTAGGACAAGAGTGTGATTTTTGGACTTTGTAATCCAAAAGACTGATCTGTAGAGGGTTTGAATATATGGCTATGTCAGTGGTATAAATACCAAAAATAATGTGCTTTGGAATTAACCAGCCTTTGCTTGTGTTTCACTCTGTGAACACTAAACTGTGAAAATCCATTGTGTTGGTCTTCACCTATCCTTTTGTGATAATGGTTTCTGAAAGTTTGGTAGATATGGGTGGAGAGGCTTGTGAAACTCTGGAACAAGACAGATTCCTAGCCATTCTAGAATTAATTAATTATGCCTAGTAGTAAGTTCTCTGTTTCAGAAAAACATGCTACTGCATCTGAGTGCCTGAAATAGGGTGCCACAACACAGAACTCTTTTGCAGCTGTCCTTGCAGCACTAATGCCAGGAATCTGTAATTTTCAGGGCAAGGTGCTCCTGAGCAGCTTATGTGAGTCACAGAAATAGATGGTGCAGCACAACTGTGGCTTTAGAGATTCTTCTCCAGCAGATTTCTTTATGATGAGCTGTTGATGTTTTCCCTTTGAGGAACCTTGGAGGAAAATCAATACTTGCATCCCCTTCTTTTGAAGACCAACATCAGCTTATATAAGGTAGTGAAGTGCTGTGGTTTCTTTTGTCAGTTTGCCTACAAGTCATTCTATGTATCATCCTGAACTGAAAGAAGTTCTTGTTGAAATTGTACCTGTGCAACAGCAAAAGAATCTCGATTTTTGGAGAGGAACGAAAGAAGACCTTTCTCTTCCTCTCCACTGAAGAGCCCATTAGACCAGTGTGAAGTCATACTGTCCTGCTTTCCTTGTTAGTAGGATTGTATAAATGGTATTTATAAATGGTTGTAATGTTTTGTTTCACCTTTGGAGTTCTTAGAAGCATCAGTCAGTCTTCCTGTGGGAGAGAGCTGGTTCCCAGGAAGCAGTTCAGGTGTTACTGAAAGGTTAGGTTGCCTTGGTGTAGTGTATCTGCTCATGAAAACTGAGGTGTCCAGCTTTTGGGGCCACTTGCCTGTTTCATAGTTTAGGTTTCTGTAGCAGATGTGGCTTCCCATTCTTTTCAGTTGCATGTTACTGGTGTTGAGCTCAGTCTTGATCCTGTCCCTCATTACTAGCTAGTCATGGGACAGACAACATAGATCACAAAGACCGTGGTTATGGTGTGGAGGTCTTGTTCTCCCCTGTTTAATGATCATCTCATAGGTGAATCCATAATCTGACTTCCTGCAATTGTTCCGTGTTGTCTGATGAAAAATATGTCCAATAACCAGTAAATGCTCCTAATTTCTGATGATGTGTTTCTCACCTTACTTTTTATTGTAGCAAGGGATTAAAATGTGAGTTAAGTAGGTGATTGGCAACTGTCGTACATCTAAAGGTAGGGCCTTGTTTTCCATTTTATATGGAGTCTATAATCACACCACTGTGAGGCCCTGCACTTGGAGAGCTCAGGGTCACTTGCTTGATCTCGTTTCTCAAAGTAAGAACTTGTTCTTTCACCCGTAACAAAAACTGGGAGCTTTAGGCAAATGAGGTGAGACAGTCTGTTTGGAATGTGGTCTGATGTAAGGTCTGTTTGTGGAGTTGTTGGAATTAGTGTTGCTGAAGTAACAACCTGCCTTTGCCTTCTTGTTTCTGAAGAAGCTGGTTCTGTTCAGTTCACTTTGAGGCTCTCAAATGATAACTTTTCTTTGTGAGCCAACCTTGCAGTTGGCAATTTCAGAAGACCATGAGAAGATATGTAGTGTTACAGATGCCAGGTTCAAAAGGGATTGTTCAAATTAAATACTCTACGTTGTTCCTTCTCAGATGTTGTACCAATAGGCAGCTTACTTGAAAAGTTTTAATTTAGGCTTGGTGTTCGTATTCTGTTGTTTTTATGTGTAATACCATCTGAAAATATGAAGTTAAAAATGCACAAATGGTTATCTGAAAGCAATTTATGTCTGGAGTTGGTCTAGCAATGTGCCATCTGAAGAGAGAAGAATATATATTCATCTTCAGAAATGTTTGGGTGCACTTTGGTAAGGAGGAGATAGGTATGAAAAAGATATTAAAGAACAGGCTATTTATTCTTGAAGTTATAGGTAAATTTTCTTTTCTAACAATTTCTACATTCAACTTTAGCACACATGCTCCTGCAGACCCTAAAGAATCAGTTAGGAGGTCAGTGACTAATAAAGGGGGCAGAAAGGGTAAGGACTTGAAATGTTGGTACAGAGCATCTTTTGGATTCCAGTGCTCTAGAGCTTTCATGGTCACACGTGAACAGTGTGATGTTTTGGAAAACAGCAAGTAATAAGGGTGACATACAAGCTATGGTTTTGAACAAGATAAGTTGGATAAAAGAACTTCTGGTACCAAAGTGGTATTTTTATCTCCTTGATCTTGTAGGCCATTCTAAACCTCTATGGGATTTTCTGATCCTCTTTTTCTCCTTCTTGATCATATTCGTTTCCCATGCCTGAAATTGCCATGTCTCTCCACATTTGTTTTCTGTTTTTCTTTCCTAAGCTTTTGAAGATGTTTACTATCATTGTTGCTATATGTGCTATACTTGTTGCATGCACAGAGCTTCTCTGCCCTCCTCTTAGCTCAGGCTTTGTGCTTGCATCCAGGATGCTTGTCTCCATCTCTGCCATTGGACATCTGTACTGCTGCTGCTGCAGTTGCTTGAAGGAAACAGGGAGGAAGGGAATGGAAAGCTGTAGTAGGAGCCTATTTTGGAAGACACAAATTGGGACAAACTTTCTCTAAAAAACCAACTGAAGCCAAACACAAAAAAAATTTTGAATGTCGTTATCTTCATGAAGGTTTGTGGGCTTTTTTTTTTTTTTCCTCCCTTTTGTAGACATAATTTATACAGAATTCCTCTCTGGAAAAGAATGAGTTGGAATGGAATATGAATGCCTTATTGGGAAGTAGGAAATAGATGGTTACTTTGGCAAGCCTAATGTGATCTGTTGAACCAAACAGAATTGGTGTGGTCTTTTTCTGTGAAGGACCTGATGAGGGAAGGAAAAGCATTTTTGAGGAAGGAAGGGAGAGAGGCTGATGAATTCTCAGTAGGTTTGCTTGCAGAGATGACAAGGAAGCCTAACTCTGTTAAAGGAAAGGTTGGATGGTATGGTGTGTTGATGAAATGGACTGTGTATTGCTCCTAAGCCTTGACTGCAAGGCAGACAGGGGCTGTTGGATGATTTGATTTTACTGTTTGTTTTTCAGATATAGTTCTTGAGGATTAGTGCAGATTAATTGGGAGCTCTGGTGGATTTGTAGAGCTGTACTGCATGTCTGACATCAGCAAAGAATAGACTGAGTAATTATTGCTTTCTGGTCTTTCAGTCTTTGTTACTTGTGTACTGCTTCCCTAGCAATATATGCCTAGGAATAATTGTCATACAGTAAATGACAAAGAAAGATCGAATGTGATTGCAGGTATATCAGAGCAGATTGCAAATGAGGTGCTGCAGTCTGGCATAAGAACCGTGAGTTGCAGGGAATGTGAATACTTTGGCATCCTTGCTCGGCTTGTCATTTTCACATTGGAGGTCTCCTGTAGCCGTGTGTGCTGCAGGTGCAGGGAAGCTCTTGGAAATTCCCCTCAGCGTGTGTGCCGTCCCTCACATGATGCGCTCGTCTGCTTTGATTGGTGAATTCCCGGGCTGAGGCAGAAGGTGGGGGCTTCAGGGGGCGGCGGGCAGAGATGTGACTTGGGAAAATAATTGAGGGCTCAAATAGGGCAGCCTGTGCGGGGAGGGGATTCAGCTGCTGCTCGTTTTCCCGGGGGTGGTGTTGCCATATTCTCCAGGCACAACAGCTGGGGCTCTGAGAGCCTGGCAGGCTCTTCTGCTTCCTCTAAGGCTGGGAGAAGTAGCCCCTGCTGTACATCTACATTTACCCTGGGGAAGGACTGACTCTCTCTGCTGCGACTGAACTGATACAGTGATTTATTTATTTTTTCCCCAAGTCCTTCAAATCTGGCAATATATAGCAGAGTCTGGCTGTTCTTTTTGCTGATGCTCTCGGTTTTGGCTGAGAAATACAACATAGTAGCTTTTTGATGACCTGTGACTGGAGCAGGTAGCAGAGAAGAGAAATAACTTCTCAGAAGACCTTGGCTCAGGTCAGAACAAATGGGCAAAGTTTTTTCAGTTGTGCGGGTTGCTGCTTCCCTGCATTCAGAAATCATGGGTATAATTTTGCTAACCTCAAGTAGACCTCTTTCTACTTGGATGGTTCCTAAAGTGTTATGTATGTTTAGCTCTGACTGCTTTAAATATTTTTCATTGTTACTATTTTTCTTTACAAACTGAGAAAGTGCTGGAATTGGCTTATGTGCCAAGCCTGCTGGACAGATGTTGATAAAATGGTCTCCTTTGAGATACCCTAATGAGACCATAAAGTTAACTAGAAAAGTCGTATAAAAATACTTTGTAACTACGTGTCTTCAGATATGAAAATGTCTTAAATAAGTCTTTGCATCAGGTAATAAAAGTATTGGCACTGCTGTTATAGGAGTGATTCCACCTCTTCCCCTGTGGAATTAATGAAGACTGACACCTTGGAAGAAGCATATGGTACTTAACTGGACTTGCCCCAGGGGAAGTTAAAAAGTTGTTGTAGTGCTGGTCAGCTCAGTAACCTGTACTGGTACTTTGTGGATGGATGGATGGATCAGTGGACTGTGTGCATAGAAGGGAGTACCCCAAATGACTCTTGTGACCTTGGCTCTTAATGATAATCTCTTACTTTTCTGGACTGAGCAGGTAGTGAGGACGTACAGAGGCTTAGATAAATAGGAAGGGGAAACAGCAGTATCAGTCTTCTGTATTTTGATTTTATCTTTCTTGAGAGCTGTGTGTTCATTACTGTGGAGAAATGTTGAGTGTTGTTCCTATTGCATGTTTTTGTTTGGTTGGTATGGAAGGTGTAAGTCTTCAGTCTGGCTGAGGTAATTTAGAGGTATTCTTGGTAAGGAAGTTTGTACTGCAGTATTGGGGTCCCTGTACGGAGAGAGGAATCACAGGTTGTTTAGAGCTTTATGTGATAGTCCAGATCGAGTACAAAAACTTGGATCAATAATTTCTCTGCTGCATCTTTGTTTTCAGTGCTGATTCTTTCACTGAAATGTAGCTGCAGAAAAAAGATGATACGTTGGGTTTTGACTACAGTGACAGACTATCATTTGTTTTAGTCAGGGTTTTTTGAGGGGATTTTCCCCCCCTCTTTTTTTTTTTTTCTTGAAGACTTTCTTAAAAGATTGATTTCCTTGTTTTTAAAGGTTTTTTTCTCTTTGTTCAGAATCCTGTGTATTAATTCCTTACAGCTTTCCTGTGATGAACTAAAAGCCTCATGTAACATGATTGCGTTTCCAGATGTGGGGAAATCAAAAATATATCTTTGCAGTAATTCTTCAGTGTACAAACAGGTATTATTTTGTAAATGCTTCTTGCATTTTAAGACAAATGAGGTGAAAGCAACACTTTACATGAGTAGCTGTGAATTGGCATGAAGTAGGTTACTTCTGGAAAAAAAAAAGTGAGCTTTATTGCTGGGGATTTTTTTTTGTTTTGAATGATGCTTGTGACACTTTAGTTTTCAAAACTAAATCAACTGAATCCATCTGCCAAGAAATACATGCTCTGATTTATATATCTTTGACTTAGTTACACTCAGTTTATAAACAATGCCCTGTAATCTTCCCTGATCTCATCCTACTTTCATTCTAATTTATCCTTGAAAAGACACTGCTCACTTTAATTCAGAATAACCCTACAGTAGAACAACTGAAGATTAATATTGTGAAAACAAACATCTAAGTGCAGCTGTCAGATTCTTGACATGTTAAAAACATCTATTGAATTGATCTGAAATTATGTCGAAAAACATACAGGTAGTTATGTGTTCACATAATTTTGGATCATCAAATGATTGATACAGTGAGTAGTTTTCCATGATTCAGGTGCTGAGCAATGTGGTGATTACTTTGAGGCTTTTGAAAACTGGAAAACAGTTTTTGATATTCACAGGTAGAAATGGCAGAGGAATTTGTGTTGCTGTGTTAACAGTTGCATTATTCGGTTTTAGAGAGTTGGCTCCATCCCACTGTAGTTTAGTGTCAGGATGCTGTGTGTTTTCATTCTCTTGTTTTCAAATGGAATTGTTTTCTTTACAGGAGAAAATAACAGTACAAGATAGGAGAGATTTTTTCCAGTCATATAAAGTTACATTAGCCTTTTTGTGGGTTTAGTTTTTTAATTATTTCATTTTCCCAGAATCAATGAGGTTGGACAAGAACTTTGAGATGTAGTCCAACCTATGGCCCACGCACCAACTTGTCAACTAGACCATGGTAATAAGTGTCACTTTCAGGGATGGTGACTCCACCACCTCCTTGGGCAGCCCCTTCCAATGTCTAATCACCCCTTCTGTGAAGAATTTCTAATGCCTAACCTAAACCTCTCCTGGCACAGCTTAAGACTGTGCCCTCTTGTCCTGCCACTGGTTGCCTGGGAGGAGAGACCAATCCCCCCCTGTCTTCACCCTCCTTTCAGGTAGTTGTCTTCCTGTAATAAGGCTGTTGGTATCTAAAAGAATAGCCCATACCTCTTGCAGCATTTAAATGCTCATGAAGACCTTCATGAAAAATTTGAAATTTTAACCAAAACTTGGATCCTGAAGGTGTTGCTTCACCTTGTTCATCTGAAAGATCTGTGGAAGTATTTCTTCAAAGCATTAGTGGAAGTAACTGCCAGAGTAAGGTATCAATTTGTTCTGTTTGGTTTGGGTTTTTTTTAAGAGCTATGAAATTATATACTCAAAACCGTAGATCTGTGGTATTTTTTGGGTGAGCTACATTTCTTCCTTAAAAAGTGATTGGTAATTAAAATTATTCACTTTTTTGGTAATATTGCTTGATTTCATAAGCTGTTACCTGAAGTCTTTCAGTTACTGAGAAGCCAACTCATCATTTCAATTAAAAAGTAAGTGCTTCTGTATACCTGAAGTCCAAATAAATTTCTGGCTGCCTTTCTTTTTACATAAGTTGATGAAAAGGTCAGTTAATTTTAAATAATGTAAAGTTATTTAAAGATGATGGAAAGTGGCTGAATCTTTTTTTCCCTTTCCATCTTTTCCTGTTATCATCACGTCTTGGGTTTTAGAAATTAAAGAATGGTGTCTTGATGACTTTGGCAAGGGAATGTTTTGCTTATCTGAGTGGTCTCAGGTTCAGCTGGTAATTAACACTTCTCTTAGTGACTGAAACATAATTTTAACGATCATTGGCTCCTCGTGTTCAGCAACATCTACTGACAGAGCGTGGGTGTTGTAACCTAAGTCCATTTGAGCCCTGTATCTCAAAATTCAATTCAAAATCGTTGTGCCTCATCTAAGGTGCCTTTTGGAAGGTTGTTGCAATTTATCTGTTCTCTCTTACTGTAATACTATTGTGACTGGGTTCATGCATTTGCAGTTTTATCAGGGATGATTCATAGGCCAAAATGGTGTTTTTCCACTTGGTGGTCTATTCCTTTCATTGTTAAAAGGGAAAATAATAGGAAAAAAAACTATTCTATCTGACAGATAATTGAATAGCTTCTCTTTCTGTCCTTTTTTTTTTTTTTTTTTTTTTTTAAATTTTTAAATTTTTCCTTC
>VXBX01008695.1:2826597-2907823 GCA_013400415.1 Scytalopus superciliaris | reverse complement strand
TTTTTTTTTTTTTATCCTTAAAAAATACTTTACATAGGTAGAAAGGACCTTTTTAGAAATTGCACATCCAGATTGCTGCATAGGGAATTCACGTCTGAAAAATGTTAAAAATGGTGTGTCTGCGATTAACTGAGTAACTATAGTTGATGTTCCTTTTTGGAACAAAGGGAGTGAAGGTTTGGTAGGTAAGGGCCATTTCAGTATACTGACAGACTAAAATTGTCATGCTTAAATTAAGACTAGAGTGGTCTTTTCTAAATTGTGTACTTGTACTTCCCTTCTAACTAGAATGAGAGAAAAGGTCCTTTTTGGAATTCTGAAGTTTGTCTCCCTGTGAGTAACTTGAGATGATCATCTGTAACCCAGTGTCCATAGATGGGAAAGTCACAGACTTGTGGAAGGGTGTTCCTTGTCAGGTCATTCTCTCTGATCATTTCAGACAGTGACAGCTGAAAAAGAAACTTGAATGTTAGATCCCTGCTGGTCAAACCTTTTCTGCTTTAAAATAAAAATAAAAGAAAAAGAATCTCAGAGTCTTTATGAAGGTTATCCATCCTTTTTAGAGGGTTATTATAATTTAGGTAGATCTTTTGTAAACTTAAGTCCTTTCCTAGGTTATTAGGGAGGTGAGCTATATGAAGCGGGGGACAGAGACAACACCTATGGTATATTTAAGGTGACTGGAAAGTTCAGGTGACTAGACAAGAACAAAGTCTTGCTTTACTGAACAGTAGTTAAGAAATGTGTGCTGTGGCCAGTGGTGAATATCAGAATTTGATGCCTCTACATCTGCCCAGGTGTTGAGCTGCAGCTGATATCCTGTGGTATCTGGCTAGGTGTTCAGGAAGTGAGGAATATAAGATGAAAAATCCTCTGCAAAAAAGTAAATATTAAGGTACTTAGGGCTAGCTTGTTCATCTCTTTTTTAATTTACTTTTCTTTTGGAACTGAAGAGACATGAAGATTACAGGTTTTTGTGTGGAATGAAGGATGAATGTGAGGCTGTAGCTGCTGTCCATTACCCCACCAGTAGTTATTGAGAATTAGGAATTGCTCAGTGTTTCTGCCTCTGTAGCTGAGGCTTCACTCTGGCTCTAAGTGTTTCCCTCAAAGAATTTACAGTCTTACTGAAAGGGCTGTTGGAGATTTTGGACACAAACAAGCTTCTGAAGAAATACTTAGCCGGTGGAAAGAAAGAGATTTCTGGTATTTGCATAACCAAAAAGAAACTGATTTTCTTCATTAAATTTATGAGATTGTACTCATGTGTTTATATGGAACATGAGAAATTTCAGAGCCCAGTGGCAATGTTGCCCAGAAGGCTGTAAATGATTAAAACCAGTTGAGAAGCAGATTCTGTTTTGTGCATTAAATCTGGTGGGATGCTACCGATTTCAGTGGAGCTGTGCTGGGTTCTGCGCTGATGTAACCGTGTTGAAATTTGACCACAATCTGCAAGAGAACAAAAAGATCTGAGATGTATCTCTTACTGCAGACTAACAGAGTAGTTTGTATGCTTGAAAACATTTTTGTCATGTCTTTGTTTTTTCCAACAGAAACATCTTTTGAACAGTGAGTTTATTTTAGCATTAGGTTGGCTTTAGTTGACCCCAGAAGTAAGTGTAAGGATGCTTTTGTGTTCAGCTGTGAAGTGGTGGATTCCCAGTGATATCCTGTCATGTAATTATGAGCTACTGAGGCCAGTCTGAAAGTACACTGGTAAAATGAGAGTGTTTGGGGCATTAAAAAAATCATAATAAAAAAAATTGAAGGGACCATGTAGTCTCTTACTAGAAGAGCACATGGGCAATATTTAATGAGAACAAAGTACATAGCCATCATCCTCTCAGTGTTGCCATTTATGATTTGGAACAACTTCTGTTTTAATAGACATTTCTGGCAACTTTGGGAGGATTCAGCAGAACAGGAAACCGTTTTCTTTAACTGCCCTCCTGGCTGTAACTGGGATTGCTATGATTCTCAGTCCCTCTGGTATCCTGCTTGGGGTGTCCTCAGAGCAAAGGCTAGACCTACAACATGCTCTAGCCTTTCTTGGCTGAGAGACTTATTTTCTAGAACCTCTCTGTTTCTAATGTTGAATTTTTTTTTTCTCCTTCCCCCTCCCCCCTAAAACTTATACCATAAAACTGAAAAGGCATCAAGTCAGGTTTAATTGTGTGTATGCACCTGGTGCATATTGAGATGCTCTCAAATTTAGGCCTCAGTTTATTTTACTACAAAGGAAAAAAGATGAAGCTTAATGGAAGGGAGAAAAATACAGCTTCTGATCTAATGTGCAGGAGTTCTTGATAGAAATTCATTTGAAAAAGCAACGATTGATTTCATATTACTTTCAACAGTGCTGAAGACATTTGTTATTCTTTTCTTTCAAAACATCTTCTCTTATAAATTGATTTTTCAGATTTTTAATCTGAATTGGGTCTTGACATCATTTTTTGGACACTTGTCCTTTTCATTTAGGTTTCTCTAAACTCTGCTATGCTTGCTGAGCGGCTGTTGTGTCCATTTAAAATTCTTATACCAATAACTTTTATATAGAAATCAATTGGGTCTGTGCATTTTAAAGAAGAGGGGGGAAAAAAAGTAAAAGCAGCAGCTTGTGCTGCTCAGAAGCACGAATGTATTGGATGCCCCTACACTGGTAGCCCCTTCCCCCTCCAAAGGAAGGGCAAAGACAGAAGAAGAGGACATGAGTAAATTAATTGTTGCTTTCATCCTTCTAAAGAGTTGGCCAAAGCAATGGGATAATTATGTTTAGCACTAACAGTGATGGCATAATTTACTTTTTACCCAATGCTGGGGTGAGAAAGAGACCTGATTATGTACCTCAGAATAGAATACTTTTCCCCCTGCTTCTGAAGGCTGTTCCATTCCTTGTCTCCGTTGTGTTACTTTGTCGTTGGAAATGCTTGGCTGAATGGGTGCCATGTGTTCATTTCACCTGCAGCTATGATGCTTTTGCTTAAATAACAGGAATTTCAAAATAAAATGAACTTCAAACAAAAACTCACTGAGTGTGCAATATTTGTTTGCTGTAGTGTAAATACTCTGTTCCACAAGGAGAAATTATTTCTGGGGGAAAAAGAAGGTCTTAAAGTAGTTCACTGTGTTTTTATTAGGTAATTAAATATGAATATGCACAATTAAGGCTTTTCTTTTTTTTTAGGGAAAGCAAGACATTCTCTACAATGTGAATTTCTACGGAGTACTTTCTGATTTTCAAAAGGTATGCATTTTTCTGTTAACATTCTAAGTTGGAGGTTTTTACTAGGTTATGATTTTCAGGTTTAAAAAATTATTTACTGTTTCGATGCTGTACTGTCCGTATTTAGAAGGGGAAATGTATTCTGAAAAAGCAATGGTTCAGGTTCACAAGAGGAGAGGAGCTATTAGAAATATAGGTCATAACCACAAATTCAGAGTATGCTGTGCTCTCCTGAACACCAGATACCCTGACATTAATAAAAACGTGTGTGTGAGGATGATCAGTGACACAGAGAGATGGGGGTATTCTAAGCCTTCAGAGGCCTCACCTTGTTTAGTCTAACACAGAGGGATCTTTTGCAGGAAAATTTCAGTGCAGAAAAGGACATCAGCCCCAAAGGATATGGTTATATTGGTGGTCTAGAATTTTAGAGTCAGAAGTATTGGTACCATGGTTGTAGACAGTGCTTTATGTATGTATAATCTTGGCATTAGTCATTAAACCACACTTGTTTTCCATGTTTTATACTTCTTGATTGTTGGTTTATCCATATACTGTATGCCACAAGCATTTGGGAATTTGTTGCACTGTGACCTGGTGTTCTGTCACAATTGGTTTGTTTACTTGTAACTGATAAAAATAATTCTTCTGTGGGCACAAGTACAGTTTGCTAAAATAGGTAAAAAAGAAAAAATAAGCCTACATTGGCCAGAAATAGCTTTCTTGGAAAGTAGAAACTTCTGTAAATATTGTCTTAGTGCAGTGATCTGAAGAAACCTGGTAATGTGTCAGATAATATCTGATAGTGCTACCTTCTTATCCAGGTGTAAGCAACAGAACACTTACCAGAAATTTAGAATGAATTCCCATCAGTGACAGAACCATTGGTTTATTTGTGAAAACTGATAAAGGAGATGAATCAGTTTACCTTGAGTTGCTACTGCATATGAGCATCTGGAATGCTTTCAAAATAAGAGAGGGAAAAGCCTCTCTGGAGCTAGGTGAAGGAAATTAGGGATCTTTAACCATAGAATATAGTATGCAGAAGGATATGCTGTAGGTTTTACACACCATCTTGAAAGTCAAAGACTTCAAAAACTTTGTGAACAAAGGAAAATTCCAGAATTCCTGAATTTTTATATCTAGTAAATATGAAGAGAATTTGGCTCAATAACAAAACAAAACTCACCCCAGGCAGTCACAATTTGTACAGTCAGTTTTAAAGTCTCTGAACAGCACACTGCAGTTAATACTAGTTATGCTGAGGATGCCTGGGAGAGGTTTTGTGGGTAGCAGGCGTGTTAAAATATCATATTGGTAAAGATTAAGTGAGACCATTGTGTGTTACCCTCTGTTTCATTACAGTGTGATTCCAGGCAGTGTTTCTTTGGGAGATGAGGTCAGCCAGTGTGTCCTTAAAGGTTTATTCTGTTTACACAGTGGTGGGTGAGAGGACAGGGGTGTGCGAATGGGAGACGTTGCCTCTATCATAACACATCGTTACCTGTAATCATGTTCCCCTTAGGAGAGCATTAGTCATGTTATTGAATAATCAGGAGCTACAGGAACTTTGATCCCTTTCCTGCTCTGAAAGAGATTGAGCGAAGAGAGAACTAGCCAAAGAAAATCTTTTAAATAAACTATGGTTTTCAACACCGTTAAAAGGAAGGACTGCTGAATTCCCATTGCAGTTTATAATGTGAGGCTGGGCATAATGTTCACTTAGCATTCCTGATTGGAATAATAGTTAAAACAATGTACAGTTCATCACTGTTAAGAGGGGGGATTTATTCATCAGCACTTTGTAGTTGACTTTTATGGAGTTGAAATAATATCCCTCTGGTATGTTTGCAGGTTAGAATTGCAGGAGTTTTTGGTAAAGGACAAAGTTAGATTATTTGGCATGTGTATTTTTGATTAAGTTACCTGTGCTTTTCTGTGGATGCTTGGGTGTCACTGTATCTCTGAGATGGGGATGTAAGAGCAGCATTCACTCCATCCTCATTACCAGCCCCAAGGGTTTCTTAGTTATTGCTGTATCTTATGTTCAATAAGAGCCAAATACGTGCTGCTCATGTGATTGTGTACTTTGTCATTAAAAAAAAAAAGGTGTATTTACGTGAGAAATACGAAGAAAGGCCTCAGTTTGTGATTTAAGTACATCCCAGCCTTGTAGAAAAGAGAGTCTCCTAATAATTCTGCTTAGGATTTCGCAGGGCACTGAAACAGTCACGGATTGACTCAGGCAACAGTGGAATTGGACTGTGGTGGAGGAACACTAATATTTTTCTCAAGCTGTTGTCTGACTCTCTCCTGCTTTGAAAAAGTTGAAATAACTTCCTGACTGAAGATACAAGGAAGGGAGAGGTGCAAATTAGAGCTGTTACCAAAGAGAAGTCGAGCTGTAAAAGTAGATTCCCACTACTAAACTGCTGTCCATGAGTGTGGTTTGAAGTTGTCATTGAATAACTGGATCATCCTCAGCCTGGGGTTTATGAGCACCTAGTGTTCTACTGGCTAGAATCACAAAAGGAGAGCAGGAATACTAATGTGTAAGGTGTATTTTTCTGTGTGTATGACTTTCTTCTGTTTCTCTTTACCTGATTCTATATGTTCTGCAGTCAGTAGTCCCCATTTAAAAAAAGAAAGAAGTACTTTATCTTCCTCTGATATTTACATTAAGGGTAATATCAGAGTACTGGCAGATTCCTTCAGGGTAGGAGTTCTTAGAACTATGAAACAAGACTTGAAGAGAGATCTCTCAACTACGTCATCCTTCCAGGGCATGTAAATAGTGTTTGTCCCTGCTGCATGTTCCAGGTTGAAACCTGTTGCTGTAGGGTCCTGTGGGCTCTGGTGGACCCTGGCAGGATGGGGGCAGAGGGCAGAGCAGCTGAAACTCAAGGCTGGTGGAGTTTGAGAGGGAAACAATGCAACTTTGTCTTGTATTCAAGAAGATCATGGACAGGTCATGCAATCACACCGTTGCTGAAGTTTTCCCTTCCTTTTCTCTTTATGAAATAGAAGACTGTCTCTTGGCTCTTCTGAAACGTGTGTTCTTAGGAGTATTGAAGCTTAACAGAACATATCTGCTATGATCTTTCTAGCTGAAACAACTGCTCTTTTTGCTTTAACAGTTGAGGGTTAACCACTTGAGAGGTTTGCATAGAGGTTTGCATAGAATTATAGAATCAATAAGGTTGAAAAAGACCTGCAAGATCACCTTTGGCCTAATACCACCTTGCTTACTAAACCATAATCTGTACTGCCAAGTTACTCATTTTTACCATGTTCATATTTCTGGGGCCTCCAAAACTGCTACGTAGCCACACATGACATCTTGTAGCTGTGAGAATATTGTAAGTGCACACACAACACATACACACACACACACTGTTAGTGTGGTGCTGCTCACACCAGCATACTGGTAAGAATTGCCCTGTAATTTCTAATGTTACAGTGCTTACTTGCTTCACTTGAAAAGACCAAGTCTTGATGAACTCGTCTCTGTGTAAACCATCTTCCATAATCACAGAAATATTTTGCACTTGTTTTTCTGATGCCAGTGTGGAACTGTCACACCTGCTGAGCATAACTGAGGATGAGTTTTAGTCCTAAAGTATTTGCTGCCTGGTCATTTTAAGGGTAACTGGTCCCAAAATGGAAGTGACACTCTATAGGGGGGAATAAAAGCAAAGTTGCCTTCTTTTTAGAGACCAGTGTAATTTGTTCTGATTGCTGTTCTCCAAATAAAGAGGTTTTTAATCCTAGCTTTAGGCTGTGTCTCCACTGGGTATCTTGTTAATGTCCCTGATAAGCACAGCAATTAAGGTATTTTGGGAGAGTATTTTCCACCTGAGCTGAATTTTGGTCTGTGGCATCTCTTTTGTCCAGGAATCCTATTACTTCTCTTAACCAGGTCCATTGAATCCTACAGCCTATCTGATTATTTTTGCTTGTTATCTCTATCTTTTGGAAACTGAGTTCTTTTAAGTCTGAAGAGTTATCTGCTATTCATAAGCAACATGTATAGCTTACTTAGGTGGAGTATACACTGAGTTTCCCTTCAGATGGCCAATGTTTTCTTTATAATAAAGTTCTCTTATTCTTAGCACATTTCTAGGTCAGGAATGCTTAAAATATCTTCGGTCATTAAAACTTGGAGTCAACAGTATAAAACAAAAATAGAGAGGCAAAAGAAAAATAAATGAAGCTTACTGCATCCAGATGAAGTATTGTTTTCCAAATATTCCCTGCTGTTTGTGATCATGTAGCCTTTGTCTTTCTTTGGAAGACTGTTCTGCTTAATTACAGCAAAATCCAGCTGGGCAGACATTTGCAGTGAGAAAGGTGAGCATGGAAAGAGCAGAAATTGCATATATACTGCCATAGGCTTTCTCAGAAAGGTTGTTGGTGCAGAGAGGCAGGCAGAGCTCTGGGAGCTGAAAAGCAAGTGATATCAAAAGCATAGTGATAATTTCTGGCAGTTGTTAGTGTCTCAGTTGTCAGGTTCTCTGTAGTTTCATGTCCATTTAAACTGACACTTGTGATAATGAAAATAGAGGCTGGGAGTGAGACTGGGGACTAATTTCTTGTCCCTGGATGCTTGTTCACACCAAAAGCCTGTGGTAGGAGTATATCAGGGAACTGAGCTGGCTGAAAAGCAGACCTGATAAATAACATTTAAAAGGTTACTTCTAACCCTGGAGAAGAGAAGGCTCCAGGGAGACCTCATGGCCACCTTTCAGTACTTAAAAGGGTCTTAACAAGAAACGTGGTGACTGACTTTTTGGTAGTGTCTGTTGCAACAGAACAAGGGACAATGGCTTTGAACTGAAAGTGGATATAGCCAGGCTAGATATAAGGAAGAAATTCTTTACAATGGGGATGGTGAAAAACTGGAACAGGTTTCCCAGGAGGGTGGTAGATACCCCATCCCTGGAAACATTCAGTGTCAGGATGGATGGGTCTCTGAGCAACCCGATCTAACTGAAGATGTACCTGCTCACTGTGGAAGAGGTTGGATTAGATGACCTTTAAAGGTTCCTTCCAACCAAAACTATGCTATAATTCTGAATCAGTTTTCATTTGTTCTGTCAGAGCAGAAGTTAGTGGGTAGACAATGAGTGACTGATGGATTTATGGAGAGGGCTCTGAAGTTTATCAGACTGCTGCCTCAGATTATTCTGTGGTAGGTCTGGCTTAAACCATCCCTGAGTCTTCGATGCAGAAAAAGGGAGGAAACAAATCTTGGCTCCTGTATATTTTGGTTGTTTATGAAAGAGTTTTGTTAGAGTTAGAAAGGTTGTTTTCTTTTGTCTGCTTATTTCTTTAAGTGCCTTGTGAAACTGTCTCCTGCAAGATTGATCTGTCGCTCCCCAGGAAGGAAAGACGCTTTGCTGGTTTTTGAAAAGGTTAAGCTAAGGTTTTCTTTTGCAAGAACTAAGCTATGTTGTTGTTTTATTGAAAAATTTGTGTTTCATCAATGCCAGAGTTAAACTTTCTTCTTCTAAAATGTGCAAAAGCCCTAGCCCTGTATCCAAAGGTGCAGAGTGTGGGAAGAACTGGTAAGCAAATGAGAGACGCAAAATGACAGCTTGCATTGTTCAGCCTCAATAAAACCTGAAGAAAGGGAAGTTTTTGCAAACCATTTTGTTCTGTGCAGGTTCAGCTCACTAAGACATCCCCCGATTTTCTTCTTTTCTGGTTTTCTTAGTGAATTGGGTTCAGGAGGAAACCAGAGCACAAGAGTTTGCTTAACTAACCAGCAGGAGTGTGTGTCTGAAAATGGAGAGAGTAGAGTAGGAAGGAGTGGAGGAAACTATTCCGTTTTTAGTTTCCCAGCCTGGACAAAGATGGCCTGACTCGGTGCCAAAGCTGAAGGGCAGTGGTGGCAGAGGCAGAGATGGTGAGTGACATTCCCATGTTCCCAAGGGATTCCTTTGCACACAGGTCAGTGGGAGTTTTACTCCTGACTTAACTGAGGCCAAGCACACAGAAAAGTGAAGTGGAGAGTGAAAGCAGGATGATCTGAAAGGCACGGGGAGAGCTGCAAAATAAAGGAAACGAGGTAGGAAAAGTGGGAAATGTAATAATAAAGCTGTCAAATACAGGAAATACTTATGTGGTGGGGAAGAAAGGAAGAGGTCATGTGCACAGCTGAGTTTGGACAAAATGTTTTACTCATTTCTGACTCCCTTCTCCTGTTTAAACTGTCTGCCAAGACCTACTGCTAATACACCAAGATTGCTTGCCTCTTAGATACTTTATTTTAAACTTATGTGTCTTCATATATAGTGCGTTCATCATTAGTCCTTACTATTTTCTGGTGAAGCCAAAAAGGAAAATTGCAAAATTATTGCCAAAAAATGCATTGTATTTTGAGAAGATTGGTTTTTTTCTTCCTGTATTTTCAACTCCTCTAAGCCCTAAATCTGTGGAAAATTTCAGAGGGATGTTTTCTCTAACTAAGCTTGTGGTCTGGTTTAGAGGAGCAATGTTTGGTTGAGTGTAAAAAAAAATAAATAAATCTACAAACAGATTCTAATCAAAGGAAAAACTTCACACTACCCAGTGGCTTTCCTAGAGCCTGCTTTTGTTCTAATGTTCATATCTTATCTGTTGTAATGTTGTTGCTCTTAAGATAAGTATTGCCTTACAGAACAGGGAACAGTGTGGGTGTGTGAGAGGGTTATGGAGCCCGCCCTACTGGCAGCTCTTTATCTAAAAAATCGTTTTTGATCTCAGTACCTGTGAAAACTGCAATCTGAGAAGATGGCATGTGCTGCTCCACATCACAATGATTTCTTGGAGGCAATGGAAATATTTGTGGGAAATCAAATTTACATTCAAAACTTCATTTGTACTTGTGGTTATTATTATTTCCTCTTTGTGTGTGTACATACTTTGGATCTACTCAGTGTAAATTTTCCAAACTCGACAGGTTGCATAAGCCAGAAAAGTAGGAAATAACTCCCAAAAGAGCTGCTGCCAGATCTTTGAAGCACGTATTGAGTTGTTTGATCTGAAACACAATGTGTAAGAGTAGCTTTGCCAAGTTTTGAAAGGTACAGTATGTGGAGTGATGAGGCTGCTGTCAGGTTATTTTCTGTAACCAAAGGGGAAAGACAGAGAAATGTGGAATGTTGTTTATTGCTTAATGACACACATACCACTTTTCGGTTGTTTATATTTTAACTGTTGTTTTCTTCTTTCAAAACTAATAAGGCTTGTTAAACGTTACAGTGAAAAGTAGCAAGTAAATCTACTTAGGTTTCATAACTGCAGTTTTTGCTTTTTGATCTGTACCAGACTGAAAATTTGGATTGTAAACAGGATCATTATGAGATCTTTTGCAGTCTGGGTTAGCAGTCAGGAGGACATCTCTGCAGCTACTCTAGATATTGCAAGTATTTCTTGTGTTGGTATATAGACAGCTTTTTCAAGATCTACAGAGCCCTTTTTCCTGGGCACTTGGACATCTGGAAGACTTTGACCATTCAGACTGGTTTTGCAGGGAGTGTCTGTATAAATGGCCTGCTGATCAGGCTCTTCCTAGAGAAAGGAAGCAGCACTTCACTTACCTCCTTAACTGAGATGTGGCTGGTCAGGTCTGTGTGTCTCCAGCTCCTGGCTGTGAACAAGGCTGTGAACATTTGGACATACAAACCCATTTACAAGTCCTCCTATAGGCAGGATCTGCCTGCCTGAAAACTAGTTGGCTTTTTTCTGTGTAGGCCTTTGTGGGCCTGCTTTTGGGTAAATGCATTTGTTTTTAAGGATGTAGTGAGCAACTAGCTAGATATTATGAAAAATGGAAACAATAGTTTCATCTGGTTTTAAATTAGTTCTTTTGGCCTTTTTCTGCATGTCTTAATTGAGCAATTGGTTGCCTGGACTCTAGGATATATATTTTTTCTTATAAATTGTCTATAAACACAATTGGTGAACTGGAAGGTTTACCCTTTTGAAATGTTAAGCAGTTTGATGCAGTTTCCAGGTGAATATTTTGGAGCAAATTAAAAGCTTTCCTCTATTCATCATTGATGAACCAGTATGGAGTGTCTTATCACATACAATTTGGAAATAGAGTCTTCATTATTAATATTTCTCTTTTCTGTGTTAATCTACAGGTGCTGCAAAAGTACCTATATGACAGTAAAACTTTTTTACTTTCACTTTAATTTCATTTTAGAATCATAGAATCTTGTGAAGGGGTTTGCAAGTTGGCAAGAGCATAAATGGGAATCAGGCCCTAAGAACTTAGTTCAGAAATTCTTCTGACCAAAGCAGAGACATGACAGCAAATGCCTTTTAAATATGAGGTAATATCTCTAAAGCAGCACTGTACAGAATATAAATAAAACCAGAATACAATGCTGTTTGAGAGTTTATTGCTTATCTTTGTACCTTATTTTTTCTGTGCTGCCTTTTTTTTTTTTTTTCTTTTTTCTTTAAGAATTGTGTCCAAGATGTGAGATTTGTTTCCCTCTCTGAGTATCTTCGCTGGCACTTGATGTGACTTGATATAAACACTGTGAATTTGAGTCAAGTGGTTAAAAGAGCTTCCCACATGTGTTGTTTTTCTGCCAGGGAAAGGTGAACATTACCCAGAAATGTCTTTAACCACTAATCAAACATTGCTTATTGTTGAAAGAATGACCTGACAGGGGTACAGTTGAACTAAATTGTACAGGTTGTATTCCATGGAATTGAAAAGCTTTTTAATATTTGAAGAATGGCTTTAATTAGTCTGACTGTTGGTAGGTGTGTTCATTTTCTCAATGTACATGTGATATAGCATTTTTCACCAACTTATAATTGGCAGTTTCCCATAGGAAATAATCATTATTGGTATTATAAAAGCACTTTGTATCTCTCACGTTTGGGAAATGAAAGTTTTGCAAAGGTCAGAATAAAGTGTGCCCCCAATTATGCTAATAACTCATACCACAAATGATCCACCAGAAGGTTTAATAGCTTGGTAGTCCTCTTTAGATTTCCTGAGAACAGGAGGAATTAATATTACATTTTGACACTTTACAGAAAGGTGAAAAAGAAATCTTCCTTCTCTCTAGCTTTTGAAGTTTGTACCTGAATTCTGTAAGTGGCTTAAGGGTCTTGATGTGTTGGGTGGGTTTCTGCTGGTTTATTCTTTAAGAATTCTTTTTTAAAGCATTTTGTTTAACTTCACTGTGAAGTCAGTATCTTTCCTTTTAAGGAGCCCAGGCTTGCAAAACCAGCATGCTTTGACATTTGGAGTTGTCAGTTTTATTTGGAATTCGACAGTATAGTCTAATAGATTGATTATTTTGCTAAACTGAATATGCTGGTCATTTAAAATGGTAACTTGGTAGAAAATACTAAAAGTTATTAAAACACCCTTCCTCAATGGAACATTTTAAAGGAAACTATATTTTAATTTTGCTATTTACCTGTCAGAAAAGAATTAAATAACCCTTGTTTCCTTGAGGGATGTTTCCCAGCTGCATTGCACTCCATAGACTGGAGTAACTGAACCGTCCAGCAGTTTTCCAAACATCACAGCAAATCTTCAGGACATAAGTACTTAGTAATTATTTGATACTGCGTTTTCTCACTTACATAACATGTCCACCAGACTTACTTCCTTTGAACCAGAAGGCCTGTGTCACTTGAAAAGGCTCGCTCTTTTTGTTATTTTGAGGTTAAAACATTACTGAAAGGCTAGATGGAGTAATTTACTCCTGAGAGTGATTATCCTGGTATACCCACAGTTACTGTGCATCTACTGAGTTGTTAAAGAACCCATTAGGAGGGCAGCCTGAAAGCAGCTAACATTTGCAAATGTCTCCAAATTGAATTATAAATGTCTCTGGTAAACAAAATGTTTGCTGCACCGTGTCAGCTCCACTTAGAGGTCTGGCTGTTATTTTGTAAGATACTTTGAATAGAAGGCAATGAAATAAATAGCTCAGATTCACTCATCTCATAGTATTTTTTTGAAGTGTAGAAACATTTTTCATTACATGCTCTAGTTTAAAATACTACCCCCTTTTCAGTGAAGTGTTTTCTGTAAGCTTTACTTAAACAGAGGTGCAGATGGTTTATTAGTCTTTTTAGATGAGCCGTAAATGAGGAATATTGACAAGTATGGAAATGGAAGGAGAGGAGGTTGTTAGAAATGTTCCTACAGGTTTTACGAGCTGCATTAAGAAAGCTGCTGGCTTCTGCTTTGCTGCAGGTACTGGGTTGCTTCTTGCAGGCATTAGGGTATAGCAAGGCTGCCCCCATGAAATGTCTCTTACAGGGACACGCCATTATAACAGTTCTTTCTAAAAGCAGTTCTAGGAAGGCCTTTCTTGTGCAAACATTTCTGTGTTAACTGTGTTCTGGTGCAGTTGACCACACATGTAAATAAAGAGCTGGATGGGAGCAGGCTGCTGGGAGACTTAAACTTGCATCTTGATTTTGTCCTCCTGTAAACAGTTTTCTGTTTTGGCATATCTTTATATTTTCATTGTCAGCTTCGGTACATGCTTACTACCCTGTGTCTCTAGTAGTTTTTTATATTCAAGTTCTCTCCATAGGTGAATTACTCTTATTTCTTCAGCACAAACACCTCAGTTCACTGAGGCGACTTTATTAACTCCAGCCAAGCCAGTCCTGTTTTAACCTAGAGGATTATTTCTATGTGAATAGATCTAATCTTGTGAGGAAGGGATAAAGGCAAATTTATCAAACTTACCTGGTAAAAAACACACATGTGACTCAGTAAAGGATTCTGTTCTCGGTAGCCCACCTACAAACTGCATTGTACCACCTAAAACAAGTTTTCCAAAGCAAATCCCAAGTTTTGAGCATGGGGCACACAAGAGGGTAAAGTTAGGGTCAAAAGTAGGTTTATTTGGCATAAGCAATAAAATCCATGGCAGTATTTACAACTGCTTAGGTGCACTCTCCTTACTCGGGTATCATTTTGTTAAACATTCAGAATGGTGTGGATTTTATTTCCTAGCTATGTGAACAATTAAATCCTCTGAAATTTTTCTGACTGTCCTAATTATTTTTTTCCATGTGAAGCCTTGCTAATGCAGGTCTCATCACTGCTCACTCTGCCAGCGAGTCAGGTATGTCTCCTGATGGTACTTGTGCTTTTAGACCAATGGGGACAAAGTGATCCAGTTTTTCCTTCCTTCCAGGTACAATTATGGGTCTCAATATAATAAAAATAAAATGATTGAGTATCTACAGAGGTTCATATGGCATATTTTCCATTTATTTTAAGTTTGGAAGCTAAAATATCTTAATTGACAATCCCATAAGATTTATATTTTATGAGCTCTCTTTTCTCTCTGAGGTTCTGCATTTTCAGGGTATTGCTAATTCTGTAAATTTAGCTATCAGAGTGTCGTAATTTAAGGCCAAATCCTTCTCACAGTTGAAAGAAAAAATTCAATGGTTTTATTTGAGTAGAATTTAAGGGGCAGAGCCCAAGTAGTTTTTAATTATTCTAATCCCTGGACAGTTTTCCAGCCAGGACGCTTTACAGGCATTAATAACATTTTGTATCAGTTGACTCTCCCCTGATGTAAAATACAAAGATCTCTTATTCATGAGTTTGCTGTATAGCTTGCTGAAATCAGAGGGATCAGTTTTTTTCTAGTTGCATTTGTGGACTTTGAGAGAAGCCCTGTAGGTTTTTGTGGTGGTTGTTTTGTGGGTTTTTTTTAGTTTGTTGGGTATTTGACTCTTCTCTCTCACATTTCACTTAAATTCATTAATGTAGTTGGCGAAACTGTGACTCTGACATGCCAAATTAATACTTCCATTTCTTAAAAGATCTCAGGATCTTATTTTAGATTTAGTATGCTTGCAGCTAGTCTCTCTGCTTTCTCCATTTGGTTTACACGAGAAGCAATATTTAGACTCAGCTTTTGTTTCAGAGAACCCTGAATTTGCCCTGTAAGAGAAAACACTAAAAATTGAGGAAGCTGTGTTAATTCCTTTTGTTAGGTGGAAAAGGAGGTTTCGTTCCTCTCCATGCATGTGCAGAAGGACAAAGAGAAGTTCCTTCCCTGTGGTTTCTCTAAGGAGTTCTAATACAAAAACTAAGCAAGTTAAAAGTTCCTACGTGTTGTTCAACTAGACAAATATGTGGTCACTTGGTTTTTGCCATCTTCTGCTGTTAGCAGGATCATATTTGGGGTTAAAAAACCTGAATAACATATTTATTTGCTACTGTGGCAAGAGATGAAAATCCTGATCTTCTTTTGACATGAATGGGAACACTCCTCTTCCAGTTTGGGATGCCAAGAATTCACCAGCTGTGCCTCCTGAGCTGCAGAAATTAAAACTAATGAAAAGATAATTCTAGGTTACCACTAGGCTGGTGCTCCTGGGACGAGTTCTTGGCCTTGTCATGGATAACGTGCTTTTCATCACGAGTGGGTTCTTCTCTCTTGTTTCTGCTGACCCTTTGCAACCCACTGCTGCTGCATAAAAAGTTGTTCAGCCCTTCACAGTGCAGTGTTTTCCCATATGTCTTTCAAGTGTATGAATTTGCTTTCCGAATTATGGCAGATGTTGCAGGCAGCTCCCAGGGGTTCAGTGAATGAAAGCATTGTTGCAGAATTGCAGGGTAGGGCAGCATGTAGGTAAACATTTTTTGGAGTCGATGGGGCAGATGTGTTGAGCCACAGTAGTCACTGTTCAGAGCTAAATTAAAGGCCAGCAAAACACAGAATTCCTTCAGAAGTCCAAAGCATCACATGTGTTTGAATTTTGAAGGCATTCCTCACCCAGAAAAGTAACAATGAAGCAGGGCTTGCTGTGCCAGATAAATGGTGTAAAAGGGAAACCTGTGTATCTTATGCTCCTTTATTTTTTTATTTTTGTGCCGATATTAAACATACAAGTGGTTATAATGTACAGTCTAACCATGCCATGTACCATTTTGTAGAGGGAAGGGAAATACTACTTCTAGTTATTTTTTTTCTGCTAATGATTCATCTTTCTTAAAAATAACTCAGACCAGAACCCATCACACCTAAAACTGAGAGCTTTTAACTTCTGAGTTGATAGTCCCAAGTCCAGTTTCTCTCTGACAAGTAGGTCCATTTGTATTTATATAGGATTATGACAGGTAAGGGCTGAAAATGACACTTGAACATCTTAATGATAGGAGGGATAAATGATGGTCTGCAAAGACACACTTTATGTATATCATGTGATGAAAGCTGTTATTTGAGGAAAACACAGTTACTGTTTCTTTTTGATCTGTGCAGAATTCCTGCAGGCTTTGGATGATAATAATAATGGGACCTGGGGAATCAGAAGGCGTAGCACCGAATACTTGAAAGTGAAATTGCATGAGAGTTTAAAATAAATATATTTGAGAAGAATAACAGGGATGCCCTGTTGGACTAAAGGACAGAGAGAGGAGGGTTAAGAGAGTATTGGATGAGGAAGAATCAGAGCAGTGGCAGGGTTTATGAAAGAGAAAAAGCTAAAAAGTTTTAATGCAAAAAGTCTTTGGCTAATATGCAAGAAAATGCCTAGTGCAAGCTTAGCTAACAGAAGGAGCTGTAGTTGGTCAGCTGTTAACATAAAGGGAGCTTGACTAAGTGACTGACTGTTTCCACAGTAGTTTCAAGGTATCATTTCTAAAAAGCTTGTTTTGGCATCACTAAAAGTTCCCCTTCATAATGCAGGAGAAGACAAAAGGCTCTTGGAGGCTGGCCATGAGCTTTGTTGTACACATTAGTTTAGAAAGGAAAGTAAATTTGTGTGACACTATAAAAATCAACTTTGTGTCCTGTGAGCAATTCCCTATTTGGTGTGTATGGAAAATTCGCAGTCAGTGGCAGGTAAGGTCAACATGAACACAGGCCAATCCCTAAATAATTTAATATTGGTATGGTGTTTAGTTCTGTACTAAAAAATAAACAGGGACATTCCTTTTTTTGTTTACATAGAGATTTAGAAATAGTTATATTGCCCTTCGTTCTTCTGGGTTTTATTAGAAAAGACATTGAAGACAAATAGAACAGTGACAAAGCTAATAAGAGGTCTTTCATGGAGTGGGACTTATTTTGCCAAACTAGAGCATTTTTACATCCTTGTGCTTTTAGGTTGACACTTTTGTAAAAGTGGAAAAATGGCGATACAGGGATTTGATTTAGATTTTATTTTTGTGTGCTGATTCAGAGCTGCTTGTTGTTTTCTTTGAGCTCCATGTATAGTTTTGATTGTATTTTTATATTAGTTTTTTGGGGGTGAGTTGAAGTAAGCTGCTGCCTCTACTTTTTAATTTTTTAGTCATAAAATGTCTTAGAGATGTTCTGTTCAGCTTACATATTTACTTTCTTGGGGGCTGTGCCTTAATGTGTGTTTACCTGCAATTGTAAGTTCTCAGGTGTGAAAATGGACTTGAGTTACCCGTAAATCACTAAACAAAATTTGGGAGCCTCAGGAGCTAGGAATGAGGCACATTTGTGCATGTTACTTTACCCTACAGTCTTTGCTTTATATCCTCACTTAGATAATGCTCACATTGCCATGTATGAGATATTTCATGCACAAGTATTTGCCTAAGTAATTTTTAAGACAAAGTACTTCCAAGTGCAGGATGGCAGCTCTTATCTTCAAAGTCCCTGCAGTGCTTCTGGCACAATAGGAACATGGAGCTGGGTATGAATAATTGAATGTCAGCAATTAGAATTGTTATTAAAATAGGAAGCCACTGTGACTGTATTTTTTGCTCATTGTCTCTGTTCTAGCTGTTCTTCCTATAAGTGGTGTGAGTGGCTGACAACTGAAAGCTAAATATCTCTCGCTTCCCTTTGGTATTATAATTTGTGTCACACAGTAATGGCACCCCACAAATGATAATTGCCATAGGTGGAAATAGTCTGCAGCAGTTCTCTGTTGCTCCTGCCACCAAACCTCTGGTCATGAAGAAGCAGGAATGGCAAAATATTTGAATATCTTGGGTGCAGTGGGGAACTGCCTCTGTAGGGCTGTTCTCAGAGTGTCTTTGGGGGCAGTTCTGAGCAGTGACAGGTATTAAAGCAGTGCTCTCTCTGGATTTCTGCTGCTGCCTTTCCATGGGAGAGTGGGAAGACCCATTTGAGACTTGGTGTTCAGTGGTCATTCTCCACCTCCCAACAGCTCCCTGACAGCTTCCCTAAATGTGTATGGATTTTGCCCTTAGTGAAAAGGCATAAGCACCAATACACCCATTCCCAGGCCGTGCAGCTGTTTGGAAATCCCGAGAACCAGCAGCTCGATCTCCACTGCAGTGTGGTTCTGGTTTTCCTTCCACTCATCTTCTGATGAAGGAGGGATTCACCTTTTCAAATATAGAGCAGTAACCTTCTTCTCCCTCCTCCACTTCTCTCAATTATCAGGTGTGCACTATATCTAATTTTAAATTAACTTGTCACCCTACATCCCATCTGTAGGGGTTTACAATTTTAAACCAATTGCCTTTGAGGTGACTTTATATACTGTTCCATTAACATATACATATCAATTCTAGGGCACTTACAGACTACAGAATAAAATCCTCTCTTGAGCAACACGTCTTCAGGGAAAAGAAGTAGTTTGCATTTGATTTGCTGTAGAATGAGAACTGTGATATGTCAAAACCTAACATTGAGTGGGGCTGTTCAATGACTTAAATGGTTGTTTTAATACAAGACCTTTTAGGGCAGTTTTAGTCTACATACTAAGTATAAGATGGACTTGGTGGTGTTCCATTATCCATGGATATTTTAGTACAGTGTAGGAAAGAGTGAAACTATACTTGCCTGAATTTGTGACTGTGTGCATGACCACACAAGGTATTGACTGATTGAAAGCATTTTAACATAGATTTTATTAAAGAATTACAGAACTGAAGTAATGGGAGCTTAGATGGTATATGAGACTGTTAAATCCCTCAATTTTGGTGGTTTGGATCACACTGTTATCAGTGACATGATACAAAGCAAGACACTGTCTCAACTGCAGGAAGGGCAATATTCTTGCTCAGTTTATGGTCCAGAGGCTGCAGTCACCTGGGGCAAGAAGGAGCTTTCCATGGCTGGCAAGAGCACGGTTTAATTTTAGAATGAAATCCATAGTTCTTTATTCTGAGGAAAACAGCATTAGTATTGTGATACAGAAAAGTCACTTTCCTTTGGAAAAGAGATTTTTCTTTCCTTTTCATGCTGCTACAGCTGTATCCCTGCCAGCAAAGATGAAGTGATTTGGATTTCCAGAGGTTATGACATAACTGATGGTTTCTTTTAAAGCAAAAGAGAGCCTCCCTTGTACTTCTGTGACAGAAGAACTGAGACATGGATAACCTGAGTCCCAGAAATCGGTAGATCTCTAGCCCATCCCCATTAGCCTGAAGGCATCTGGCTTTGGCAGGCTCCCTGTTAAAGCAAAGGCACCTTAGTGCTGAAGGGTCACTTGGAAACAGCAACCTGGGGGTCGGGAGCTGCAGCAAAGGCAAGGAGAAGGTGCTGGCAAGGGAAGAGATGAAAGAGTTTGGCAGAGCTGTGTAGAGGCAGGGGAGGACAGCAGCTGTGTTCAGTACCTGTGTGTTTGGGCAGCAGGAAGACTGGGGATTATTTATCCCAAAACAGCAACAAGGAGCTGTGGATTTAGGATGGCAGATAAGCCACTAATTTGAACGTAACTTTCAGGAATTTATTGGATAACTTTCATGAATTTATTATGCAGGCATTGTTTTCAAGGACAGATATACACAAATGTCATCTCTTGGGATCAAAGGGAGTCAAAGTGTGGTGAAATGTCATGTTATTGTCTCTAAAGCAAGTATCCTCTGAAGAGAGAATGTGCCTCTGACTGAGGATGGAAAGGCAGACAGACCATGCAATGTGCTCAGAGGCAAATTTTCAGAATGAACTTGGGGAGGCTGTTTATCTCAGTGACAGTGGAATATTTTCCACAGCTGTGCTGTAATAGCTGCAGTGTAGACCTGGTTTTATTTTATGGATTAAAAGACAACCAGGTAGTGGCAAGAAGGAACATAATACCGGCAGAGGAAATAAAGCCAAACCATTTTAAAACTCAGTCTTTTTTTCCTCTTTTATCCCTTTTTTTATTTTTTAAAATTTCAAGATATAAATCAAAATATTCTTCCAATCTATCAGCTCTGCCTGGTTGTCTGTGGAAGGGCAGATAGGTGGAGATCCAGTAAAACCTCAGCTGATGGCGCAGCTCCCCTCCTTTCTGCTCCCTACCTGACTGCTGAGCTTTGTCTAAAAATCCTTTCTCATGCTATTTCTTTGCTTATGGCTTAAGGCAAGTGACATCTCTAACCATACAAATGTGCTGCAGATTAATGCTGTGTGCACAGTAAAGGCTAGTCAGTGAGAGAGGAGTCTTACATTCATGCTATTTACTTATTTTTAAGTAAATGCATCTATTGGACTGACATTCACCTCTGTGCTGTGTGTATGTCATCAAAAATGCCAGCTCTTCCATGACACAGGTCTCTGTAATACTTTAATAAAAAAGCCCCCAAAACCAACAAAAATGTCCAGAGTAGATGTTGCTGCAATTTTTTTTTGTCCTTAATGTCACTCTATCTCAAGAAAACTTTCTTTAGCAATGAAACATGCTATATGTAGGAAAAGAAAGGGTCTGAGAAGTAAATACCCCCACCTTTTTTTGATTTCCTGCCCCTTTGATCTGAGTTTGGTAAGTAGTATGTTACCCTCATGAACTGTAAGTGCTTCATTCTGTAGAAGAAAAGGAAAAATTACAAAATATTTTATTATATCTATCTGTATCTTCTCTGTGTATATCTTACATGCAAGTAGCACCTATCCATATGGATATATAAAATACATAACTGTAAATAACACTTATATTCAAAAATATTTACAAAATAAAAATATATATATATGTGTAAAGAGATTTTAAAAAAAGTATTACAAATGAGGGTTATGTGCTTACTTCTATAGAGGTAGCCTTCTAGAATACAAGAAAACCCAATCTTTAGGTAGGAAGGAGCAAAAAAGCAAAACCAAAAAAAGCCAAACAGAAAAGAAGTAGTTGTTCTATTTTAGAACAAAAGCAGTCTGAGGAGAATGTAATGCAAGTAATTCCAATGCTTATTTTTAGTAGTTTCAAGGCTGAGTTCTCCATGGGTGCTCAGGGACTGAGATGAGTTCTCACTTGTGCCTTCTAAATCCGGCCCCCCTGGGACCTGGAGGAACTTGGCCTGTCCCGGCCTGCGCTGGACTATGGGAAGCGCTCTGTGGTTGCTGGGAGGGCACGGGGCAGGTTTGCTTCCATAGAAAGCTGTCAGGCACGTGAGAACTGTGCTGGAGGGAAAACCTGCTGGCACTGACTTTTTTGCTGTAAAACACTTCGATTTTTTTTTTTTTCAGTTGTCACGTGATGTTGGAAAAGCAGCCTGGACAGAACGCTCTGTGTGGTTTCCTTTGCAGCCTCACTGGCTGGGTGGGCTGAGTGGGACATGACCTAGTGTTGGTTTTCCCAGTAATGTTACAGATCCAACTGCTGAAACCTTTTATTTCCCCTTAGTGATATTTGACCATTTGTAAGTCACCTTCCAACTGTTAGATTTCAGCTTTGCCCTTTATATTTATCAGAAGGGGACCACAGAATAAACAGTGGTATTTTTTCTTTCTTTCTTTCCCCAGTTTACTTTGTGCATTAGACAATGCTCTGTAAATTATAGTTCCACTTTTTCTCTTGAATAGTCACTCAGGCATGTTCCCATTTCACTTGTGTTGGAGATCTGCTTAAAGGTTACTCAGTCCTAGGAGAGAGAAGTATGTTTTTAAAAAATAGAAAAATGAAACAATAAAATTAAATGAATTGTTGGGGGGACAGAGGTGTCTTGGGAGAGCACAGTAAGAAGGAGCTTCTTAGGTTTGTTTCTTAAACTTGATTTCTGAGATTTTTACTTGCTTTCAGATTGGTAATATTTTTGTTTCTGATGTCCATGTCACTCACAGCTTCATGAAAACAGGAGTAATGAAAACAACATTTATTTTATGCTGTCTCTAAATGTAAGAAAACGCCTCCTTATTGGAACAGCACTTTGGATGGAAGTTGAAGACTTGAGTTATCCAGGGGCGAGGTTAATTAAACTGGCTCTTAGAAACACCATGTCCTGCTGTCTGGTGCATTGTTTGTGTCCTATTTTAAGTGCTTGCTGCTTTTAGTTCTTCATGTTTTTCCCCTTCCTATTCCATTGAGTATGGAAATGAGGAAGCAGTTGAACTTAGCCAATTTTGTCTGTGGATACCTTTCTGGTAGCAAATGGAAACCAGCAGGCTGGAGTGGAGCTGTATTCCCTGGGAGAAATGCAAGAAATGTTGTTTGCAAATGTGGGTTTCTCCAGGTACCAGAAGATTCCTTGGGAAGTGCTGAAACAGCTCAGTGCAAGGAGCTGGGAATGCTCTGTATTCTGCACCCATCAAACATGTCCCACCTCTTGGTCCCAGCCTAGAATTTGAAACTTGTTCCCACATTCCAGTGAGGCGACAGGCCCTGCCTTGGCTTGAGCCAAACTCACATGCATTTGTGTTTGTAAGCAGTGAGTTTTTCTGTTATAAGCATAACTGAAACTTATGGAAAGAGGAGCAGATAGATATGGGAGGGCTTTTCCAGCACAGAAGGGTGTTTTGGGGGTGTTGCAGCTACGAAACAACTTATTCCTGCTGCTACCAGGCAGCTCTCTGTAAGCAACAGTTCTGATGTTTCACTGTCCCAGTGAAATACAGTGTAGGCTTTAAAGGATAGTTTTTTGTTTGTGATCTGTAATATTTTTTTGTTATAAAACTGAAGATTAATCTTGTTTTATTATTTTTTTTTTCTTTCCATATTAGTAGTTTAAATTTTGGAAAGTTGGGAGGGCATGGAAGTTTGCCAGTGTTAATGAGATACAGCTTGCTATTTTAGTTTGGGAACTTAGCAAAAGCAATTCATGGAAAAATTGTGTTTTATAAGTATGAATAGTGACTGTTCTGCATTATTTAGATGCTGTTTCATACTGTGCAGCTCAAGTGAGGGCTCAGATAACAGAAATATCAGTAGATTCATGGAAGGAAAGTGCTACTTCTAAACATATAAATGTGTATAAAAAATGAAAATACAGGTCTCTGAGACATGCTTAATATGTATTGGACAACCAGATAAGTGTAACATTATATTTATTTGTTTGCTTTAATTGGATTTGCATAAGATTTCTTTGTACTAGGCTGTTTCTCTCAGATACATCAGTTCTTTTAATCCTTCCTGAGTAAAAATAAAAAAAATTACCTTTCTTTCTGATAGCATGCTGGTAAGTGATTATCTTTTTTATTCATTAAATGTATTACTCTACACATTAAACACCCCTGCTGTCAGTGTAAGGTTTAAAAGAGAACAGATGTCAAGGTTTATGACAGGTATGTGCAGCTGTATCCTTTCCCTTCTTGCAAACTCTGATTGTACTGAGCACAAATACTTATGAATATTTATTGGGGCATTGTTCAAGCTTGCCCAGCCATATTCCCACACTTTGTTTATTTGGAGATTATAGGAAAAGAGGATAAAAAGATCTTTCTCAGTGCATTTCCATGTTATTAGTGGAGTTACTTCAACTCAAGTTGGTGAATGTTTAGTTTTCAGCTCTTTGAGAGAAGGGTTGTTTTTCTTAGATAAGTATTCACAGTAGTTTATTGGGGGGGTTAAAATAAATAAATATTAATCTCAACAACAGCAAAACCTAAAGTATTTTATTCCTCTCAGAGGTTTTAAAATAGGCCTTTAAATATTCTTTATTTAACGGATGATTTTACAGGGAGGGAATTTGATTTGTTAAATGTCATGCAATGTTATTTGTGGGACTGTTTTCATTAATGGCAGCATGAATTACTCCTTTCCTGAATTTATTTCTGTGTTTGCTTTTGCTGAATCAGAATTTAATAAGCTCAGTGTGTGTGTGTAGAACTGTTGTCAGTCTCACTTTTGTGGCTTCCATGGGCTTTGTTAAGGAGCCTGTGCTTATGGAAATAGAGATAAACCTTCTGTTAGTCAAGGAGAAACATTTGGGGAAAGGAGGAGTATGTAGCAATTTTCATCTGTTCTTTTAACTGGGAGCTGAACAGGGTAGAATAGCTTTGATAAAGCTTTTACCTCCTATCTTGTGAAAGGAACTGCTACAGCACTTGTGTAGATGCCTTTTGTTTTCTTTTGCAGGTGTGATCCTGTCCCACTCTGTCCTTTATGTAGGGCTTGACTTTCCTGCCCCTGTTCCATAGGACAGACTACTCAGTTGTCTCCTTTCTTTGGTTTTGCTTTCTGGTTTGGTTTGATTTGGTTTTTTAAACTTTGATTCTTAGAGTTTAAATTTCATCTTATATTTTAAAAACAATGCTGCTTGAATATGGAGAATTAGTGATAATCTGATAACATAATTTATATCAGTGAGAAACAGAAAAGAAATGTCTGCTTGTGGGTGAAACTGTAATTGCTGTCATCTTCCTCTGCAATGGCAGCAACCACTGAAGAACTGGCACAGTCTGTGCTGGGAAGCTCAGGCAAATTCCAACAAATTTCCAGAGGCAGAGAGTGTTTTTCTGTGGTTCCAGTCATTCAGCTGTTCCATCTCAGCGATCAGCTCAGTTGAGTCACTGCTGAGGAAGCTGATTGAGAACTGATTTCACCTCTGTACAAAAGGGAGGTATTAGAAGAGAATGCTGTACATCTGAAGTTTTGGAGGACATGGTAAACAAAGCCTTCTTGCTCTCTCACTTCAAATAGTACCTTTTTTTTTTTTTTAAGTGAAACCAGCCACATTTTTAAAGCACAGACTAGAATATCTGCTGCAAATTCACAAGATCTGCTCAAATCAGTAGTCCCTGCTACCTCTCCCAAAACAGACGAAAAAACAGATACTGTATTTCTCATTCAATTCTGAACTTAGCTTTTTTTTTTTTTTTTTTTTGGGTTTGGTTGGTTGGTTGATTGAGGGTTTTTGTTTATTTTGTTTTTAAAAAGAGCCTCAGTTTGCGGGGCTGATTACTAACACATTTATGAAGGTCAGCGTTTCCCAGGTTCTGCTCGTGCACTCTGATTTATGGGATGTATTTATGTGTCTCCTCAGGAGGAGGAAGTTGTGTGCAAAGCTCAGGCCAACTTGCTTTTGGATAATCAAACTGTCCTCGGTGTCAGGACAGCAGCTGTGCAAGAGGACCAGCAGAAGGCATTTTTGAAATACTTTCCTCAAGTCTCAGCCCTGTGAAAAGGAAGGTTACTGTTTTGTGCATGTTTAGTGGCAGGGACACTTGAGGAAATACTGTGTGACCAGCCAGGTAGTAGCATGAGAACACTGTACTGTGCTCTTCTTTATTTCTAATATAGTTGCAGGTCCATGGGTGCTCACACTGGGCTGCTGTCACACTCAAGTAGGTCATTTCTTACACCAAAACTGCTTTGCAGACTTTTTAGGCTCAATTCGTGTTGCTTGATGCAATGAAAAATTACAGCCGTCTTGGTTTAAAGTAATAATAATAAACTATTTGCATAATAAGGAATATTTTCTTTAATGGCTGTACTTCTCTCTCTCTTTATAAACAAAAATATTAGCCCACAGATGCCATTAACCTCAGTGAAATTTTTAGTTTTCATCAGACTTGCATCTGTTCCTTCCCTTTTTCACACTTACCAGGGAAGATATTTATTCAAACTGTGCTCTCATATAACTGTATTTTCCTGGTATTCACTGGGTAACAGCAGCTGCCAATGTTCTGATCACTTACAGTCATAAAATGTTCCATGAGTTACTTTCTGTAGTTAACTTATGTGGTGACTTTGAAGTAATTCTGAGACATTATATTGTTTGCTGTTTTTGTTTTCTTTTGGCTTTAGAAATCATCTTTTCATCTCCACTTTTGGTTAAAGAATTGCACATCAAGGGAACATAATAATAAGTGCTTAATAAAAGCCCTAATCCTCTGCTCTCCTGAGCCTTCAGTATTTCTCTACCCACATTTTCTGAGTATTTAGGAAAGAACTGTGACTGATGCAAAGCTTTTTGTGATGACTGACATTCTCAAGTAGTCATTGCTACACTGATTGTATTTTGTAGTGTATTTGCCTTCTGGTAAAATGCAGTACTTCTAATCATTTTTTAATTTATTACTTTGGGGAAATGAGGTGAATTCTTGATAGAACAAGTTAATTAACATGCATAAAGGAAAGCTTCACAACATTTTTTTGGATGCAGAGGAAGTTAAGAATTTCATTTCATTAATTGAAATCCACACCGTGCAGTAGAGGCTTCTAAACATTGTTAAGATTCTTTCAGTTAAAGTAGCATATTTTAAACTGAGATTTCCACAATTTTAAACCCCAAAGCAACCCTAAAACACCAGGAGCTGTGAGAGAGAAAATGTTTGCAGAAGGCATAAAACTAGAAGTTAGTTTGGTGGATGAGTTAAGCAGAAATGAAGTATTAAGTTGCCATACAGAAGAAAGGACACATGAATGGCAATGTTTCCATCCATGGAGAAGTGCAGATACAGTATCAGGAGACAATGCTGTCTGCTCTGCAGGTGGGGTTTATCTTGCCTGGATTAGCTGCCTAGAACTGGGCATGTATTTAAGCTGTTGGTTTGGCTCCTAAAATCGTGGGGGGGGAATAAGACATCTTTGGGGGAATGAATCATCTACCTTGTTTTAGACAAATATCCTAGCAGAGTATGACTTGTCCTCTGGAGTAACATGGATTAGAGGGAGCTAGAGAAGGTAACTTAGCTTGGGCACAAAGGTGAGGTCGGGGAGAGAGATCTGAGCTGCATTAAAGTCATGTTTCAGCCTCTCATTTTCTCTGTAAAGCTAGTTGTGCAGTTAAGGTGGTTTGTAGTTTTTCATTTTTGCAGTTACCACAGGTTACCCAGGGTTTACACGGAGTCATTTCTCCCTTGTGCTGTTGTTTCAGTTCAAGTAGTTTTGCAATTGTCAGTTATGCTAAAAAAATTACTTACGTTGAAGTGATGGAGTGTAGAATCAGTTACTGAATTTTATTCAACATTATATAAATTTACACTTTGTGGTTTACATAATTAACAGAGGGAAATAGTAGATATTTCTTTTAATCCTAGAATAGCTGTAAAAGACTGTATTTGTTTGTCTGTTTGTTTTTTCCAGACAAGCAGATAAAACCTTAACCATATAACACAGCTTTGGTCCCTAATGACAGTGGCTGCAAAAGCATCCTTTTGGTCTTTATCCTCACACATCAAAACATCATCTGAAACTATTCCCTTGCCTATGGCCTACATAAGTATTGTAACAATAAAGGGGGAAAGATCTCTGTCATGTTCACAATGGATTAGGAATTTGATGTCACTTTTTGATGAGAAAGGTCATGATTACTTGGATTGAACAGAAAGTCATTCTAAAGGTTACAGAACAAGAACCAACTTTCAGTAATGACACAATAGTCTCTTTGGCCTTTATATAGTTTGTAATAGTGCACTGCTTATTGACCTTTGCAGATTAAATTTTATTTTAAGTCTCAAAAATTAATACCTTCTTTTTATTATATAAAACTGTTATAAATGGAAGACAGCACAAATGTTATGCCACTCTCAAACTTTGCTGCCAGGGAAGGAAGCTTTCTTTTCTTTCCAGCCTGCTTTTCTCCAGGTAGCTGTCGAGTTTACTGCGGTGGGTGTGCTGAAGCGTTTCAGCCTCAGGTGGCTGGAAGGGGGCAACAGTTCTGCTCCACTTTCTCAGTGCCAGTCTGTGTTCAGGTTAAACAATCCCTCCATCTCTATCCCATCTTACCCTCCTGTGGCCAGCCCTGCCTCATCCATCCTTTTTAGGATGTCACAGTAGAAGGGCAACAGAAAAAGCTGTGTTCTTTCAACCCATCCTCCCACCTTGCCCTGCTGTGAAGAGAATACCTCAGCAATACCATCATAGGTGCCAGTGGAGCAGGTGTTGGGTGTCTCCCCGAAACCATCCTTCCTCCAAGGCAAACAAGCCCTGCTCCTACACTCTCTGCCCACAGGGCACCGTTGTCCCTGGCACTCTCGTGGCCTCTGCTGGACTTGCTGCACTTTATTCCTTGTGTGCTCTTCCAGCTGAGGTGTGACAAGTGCCGGGCAGGAGGAGACAAGCACCTCCCTTGCCCTTTTAGCTGTGCCCAGGCTGCTGGGGATGCTCTCCTGCCAGAACACGCTGCTGCCTCGTGCTCAGCTCACTGTTTGCTGCCAGGACCCTTCATCTTCCTTGAAGAACTGCTGAGCCAACCAATGGTTGTTTACCCACC
This sequence comes from Scytalopus superciliaris, assembly GCA_013400415.1. Classification (NCBI taxonomy): domain Eukaryota; kingdom Metazoa; phylum Chordata; class Aves; order Passeriformes; family Rhinocryptidae; genus Scytalopus; species Scytalopus superciliaris. The sequence continues at coordinate 2,879,300 of VXBX01008695.1, read as the reverse complement.
TAATTGCCCACCTCTCCAGACTGTAACATCCTGCCTGGGATACAAGGGAGTAGGCCAACCTGTTCATTAGCTAATAAATTTTTATTTGTTTTCTCATATTAGCATTGAATTTGTGCAAGCCTTCCTGTCTGACAGTGAAACCTCATTCTTGCTTTTCATCACTACATTGCAAATGGCTGAAGTAAACCCCAGTTACAGGTGGTTTGCTGATATTTGTACAATCTCCTGACTCCCATCAAACATGGTACAGGTGTGTATGTCCTTTCCATGCCTATATCCACAGCCTGCTTCAGAACCAGGATTTTACCTCGCTCCTCTGACAAGAACAGATAAAAACTGGCCTTCTCAGCAGGAAGATTAGTCTCAGTGTATGTTGATCATCAAATTCCTGCGCAAGAACAAAGTGAAATCAGTAAGAAACTATATAAATTTTGGTAATTCTCACTGGTTTCTTAAAAGCAATTTTAAAACCAACTAGTTTTTCATTCTTTTGTATTCGAGATTTGAAGTGGAAAAGCAGTTATTTGCATATTGAGAGGGTGCAGCATTTAACTATAAATGGAAAGGAATGAATTGCTGATGATCACAGCTAGCATTTTTAGTTGTATTTTTGTGTCGAAGGCAGACTGCACTCATAACAAAAAAGCTGAACTGAAAGTACTTGGCTTTCTCTTGAAATATAATGCTGAATAATAAGATCAGCTTTTTTTTTTTGTCTAACTTTCTCATTTGGTTTTCTGAAACTTGAGAGACACTGTCAGAACTGGGAGAATTTATTAAATAGAGCTTTCTGTACTGAGGTTTTTAGTGCAGTGCTGAACGTCCATAGTGGCATAATCTGGAATGGAGGATCTAGATGAGATGGTAAAATGGCATAATTGCATTAGCTCAGAATAGAGCCACTGTTTTGTGAAATCAGAGGAAGTAGGGGCAGTATTGTTTTCATACGATAATACAGTCCCAAAGGTTGATTAGAGGTACTGTGGGAGCAGCCCCACCTTCCCATCGATTACCAGAAACCCTTTTTGGAGGAGAAAGATGGCAATCTCAAGAGAAAAGTGCTTGTTATGCAACAACCTGTGCCTTCTGCACAGAACTGATATCTCTGTTATGTCAGAGCTGCTAGCCCCTTTCACTGAGAGGTTAAAACATTTTGAGTCCTCTATTTGTATTTGCAGATATTTATCAACTCTATTTTTTAGGCGAGGGCTTTTTCAGAAGTCTTAAAAGTTTTTAAAAATTTTTGTCCAGTGCTTAATCCTAGAATATTTCTATTAAGTTTGGTGGAGCATTTAGATAAGGTTACTTTACCTGTGTGGGAAAGCCAAATAGGTTTCTTTGTCACAGAGCCTGAGATAATTTAAATAATTTGCACAATCTCTTGCATGTTTGTGTGCAATGGCCCCACAGGTTTTACATACGTAACACAGTTGCCTTATTTAATAGGGTTGCCTAAGGGCCGTGAGTTACAAGTATCTGTGTTATGGAGATAGTTAAAATAGTGCCTTACAGCTGAGGAAGCTGAAAGTCCTTTGTGAGCAATAATTAATTAAAGCTCACAACAGTCCCATGAGATGGCATTATCCCCTGTTTTACAGACGGTGGAACACAAAGGCTAAGTGTACTGTTCAAGAGTAGGTAGCCAGGCTTTGTCAGATCAGAAATTAAACCCCAGACCTCCTTTTTTTATAGGGACATGTTCTAATCTACTTTGTGTTTCCCGTGCTTTGAAATTTGCTGATGCTCATTCTGAGGCAACTTTTTCATCTCATTTGATCTCTGCTGAATGAGATGATCCTTGGGAAAAACAGGGCGTTCCATCGATTTGCTTGTACCGTAAGTCTCCAAAAGGGATTAGGTAATAAATTCTGGCCCTTTAGTACTGTCTAGGCCAACTCAAAATGTAAGCACACACTTCTCTTTCAGATCACAGTATTTGGTGCTATTACTTTGCCTGGAGATAGTAAGAATGAGATTATAGTGCCATGTTTTGTTTCTTAGCACAGCCAGTATGGATGATGGGGTGGGAGCAGCTGTTCTGGGGCTCACAGAGACACAGCATTAATGGGGGAAGATGGGAAGAGAAAGAGTTTGGGGCAGTTCAAGTAAGTGTCATTTTAAGAAATGTTGCTACTTAAAACTGCTGCTCATGGTTATATAAAGAGTTCCTCCTGTTGGACGTTGAACGATGTCAAAGACTTTATCTCTCTTTTGGCATGTGGTATCACACAGCAGCTGAGGCTCTTTGGCTTGGGAGATTTTTCCAAGTGCAGAGGGAGCACATGTTCCAGTAGGAATTTCCACACTGGCGTGTGTTTCCTCTGGAGGTGATGAGGATGTCATGTTGCGTCCGGAAGGCAATCTGGAATGCTGCCCTCATTGAATTTCTTTGCGAGCCATGGTGAATGAAATCATCTGCTTTCTGTCAAAGGATCTTAGGGGAAGGAAGAGAGATTTTTGAGTAACTAAGTGCTGTGTAGTAAACTCATTGACAAAATCCTGGTTTGGTTTGCTGCTTGTTTTAGAAGCCTTTCTAAAAAACTTGTCTCTGAAGAAGTCTGAGATAGGTTAAAATATATTTCTGGTGTAAAACTGTTCTAACATAACTGAGTCTGCTGACAGCTTTTAGTTTAGTGCATCTATGAAATCAAAGTAGTGTCACTCTTGAGAATTCCAAGTGAGATAAGCAAATAGGGTCATCTGTGTTTTGCTTTTATTTGGAAATAAAAAACTTGACCAATTTCCTTAAGCACTTGACTTTGGTTGTTTGGAAATAACCTGAGGATTAGCGAAGCTGGTACTTTCAGGCTTAGTGTAGTTTGTTACATTTTATGTTACTTTCATGCACATCAGTTTTTGCAGAGTGTCTCAGTGAGGCAGACTGGAAAACAGCTGTGGTGACAGACTTGACAAAAGCTTTCATATGGCTGCATGCAGTGTTTGAGATGCCAAGCAGACAAAAACAAGGTGCAGAGTCCTCACCCAGAAACGTATGGAACTACAGCTCCCTACAACTTGCTTCCCCTTCAGGAAAAAAGGTTGGGTGATAGTATCAGTATGATGCTGACAGCCTGAAAAGTGAATCACTGAAGAGATAGGAGTCAGGCAAAACAGTATAATTAAATGCATGTTTCCCATAAAATCTCAGTTTTGAGTGGAAAACTTTAAACCAGCCCTGATAATAATAGGTGTCAAAGTAAGAAAAGATTTAGTGAGGAAGAAGCTATGCAAAGTGAAAGTGAATTTAGTTCAGAGTTAGTGCTGGCTGCTGGCTTTCATCAGCTTATTGCCATTTCAAGGTAGTATGGCCAATATTGCAGTTTTCAAGACAAGTGAAAAAGGTGAGTGGCAGAGAAAAAAGAGTGCATCAAAGAGTGCATGATAACAAAATGCTAATGGGATGACATGGACAGACAATAAGAGAACAAGGACTTTCCTGAAAGGTGTGACAGCTTGCAGGTAGAAACAGGGATGTAACCTGGATTGCTTGCTCTCCCATCCAAAGTGAAGGCCAGAAGAGTTTGGTTGAGGCCATCCCATGTTGCTGGAAGTATAAGGGAAATGGCTCATACTCATCTTTGTTTCAGTAGTGTTGGTCCCTACCCCCTCCTTTCTCCTTACTGTAAAGCTTCTCTGATCTGTTAAATCTTCCCTTATGCCAAGACAGGGTGTAAAGCTGGGAACAGTGGGAGGTTTTTATGTCTGGGCCCTTTGGTCTAGAATCACTCTGTTTGCTCAGTTGCACATTCCCATGCTCCAGTGAATTATCTTCCTGTTTTTAGATGACAACTTGCTTTACAGTGAAGGTTTCCTATTACAGAACAGAAATTAATGGAGATGGGGCAATGAGAACCTCTACTGCTGGCTGCATGGGGATCCTAATGATCCCGCTTGTTGCCTGTCCTTGCTGATTTTGGAATCTGGATGTTGCCTCCTTCCCCCTATGCATGTGCATCACCTGACTTATGAAATCAGTCACATCTCTCCTGCTTTCTTTAACTTTGATTCTCTCACTGCTCCCATAACTTCTTTATCTGTCCCATCCTCCTGCGAGATTCTTCTGCTTCAGCTTGAGGAATACCCTTCTCTCTGTGCTCTCGACCTCCTTCACCTTCATACCACACACCTTTCCATGTACAGCTGAGGACCTTTTATCCTTAACCTCAATTTTTCATGATCCACAGTTGCACGTTCCCACAGCCCTGACCAGAGAGCCTGGTTCCTGCCTCTGGCTGGCACAGTGCCTGAAGCAGAGCTAAACCAACTGGCTTCACAGGGCTGCAGCTGCCAACTTCCATTTTTATGTGAGGCTGTAGCAAGAGCAGCAGCAGTTCTAGACTTTGCTGTGTGCAGGATCTCACAGGAGGAAGATGCACCTTGTGATTCCCTGTAGTATGTTGTACACAGTAGAGTCAGGAGCAGCCTTCACTGAATAATAACAACATTTCACTTTAACAAGGTTTATTTGCCAGGCTTGACCAAAGCATAGTTTTATCATAATAAAAATTAACCTTTTTCCCTAAACCTGTCTTAAATGAGCAGCGGAACTATCAGATTGCAAACTGATTTAAATCCTTTTTTTCTTCATATTTTTTCTTTCTTATTTTTCCTCTTGAGTGAGCGGATTTAGTTTTCACAAAGGCATAAAATTATTGAAGTGTGATTCAAACCATTGATGCAAGGACCAGGCACAGGGGACAGGCAATAGTTTGCCCTCCAAAGCTGCTAGTGAATACTCTGAGACACACCAGGAGTCCTTGTGGACATGCAATTCATGCTCTGTAAAAGTTTGTGGCTTGCAGTGATTCCCCACACAAGAAAACTTACCTGTCCAATACTCTGGCTGCCTGACTGTTAAATAAATGTGTTACTTCTAAAAATTAAGCATTTTATTTTCTGATGCTATATGATAGTTAAACCCAAGCATTGTTCTCACATTCCTGCTAAAATGACTTAGCATCCAAATCTTAAGCTAATTCTGGTATGTCTTGAGCTTTAAAAGTTGAGATGTTTGATTTGTTGAAAGCTCTTCGGTCTTAACTCTTCCCTCATAAATAATTGGTGAGATTTTGGAGAACCTTCCTGATTCCTGGTTAAAAGAGTCCATATTTTCAGGATCATTCAGAATCTAACAGCTCTCTACAGACTATCAAATGACTGAATGGTGTTGCAATCATTTTATCAACTGAGTCACTAGTACCTAGAATTCCACAATAGGTAGTTAGTTCACAAACCATCAACAGGCAATGCCTGGAAGTGAAACCAGCCTTCCCCTTTTTTTTTTTACTATGTAGAATACTTTTTGAGAACAGTATATGCAAAACTTTCTGCTTTTTAGCTGAAATGTTAACTTGAATATGTTATGAAAGGTGAATAGGACTATCTGTTGCTGTTTTGCCTTCTAAAGTCGCTGATTTCTTCATGTTTTTGCATTGTATTGATAAAATACATTTTTATTTAGCAATGTGAGCATGACCAGTATATTAAAAATGGTGATAAGTTGCATGTGGCAGAATGAGTAACCTAAGCACAGACAAGCATTAGATTGTCTACCTAACATGACATAGGGAGACATAACCCTTTGAGAGACATAGCTGCAAATCCAATGTACAGCTTGAATTAGGTACAAAGACATGTTATTGCCGTGACTGAAGAGAAACCAGTCAGTTTTTTCAGTTTTCCCCATGACTCTTTCGTGGTTACAGAGCAGGAGCAAAAGTTCCTCTCAAGGTGTTGCTGCTGGCACCCTGTGTTGCTAAAACATGTGCTTCATGTAGGCACAGTGGGGAAATTCTGCTGCTTTCCCTGGCACTTTCCAGAATTACTTGTGATTTCAGCCTCTGCTAAAAATCTGTGGCAAAATGCCAGTCTAGTTTAAGTAAAACTAAGAATTCGAAAGCCATTGTTTTCTAGCCTGATACTGCTTTTGTTTTTGCTTAATGAAGTGTTTCTTTAGCCATGGAAAGCTGGACTGAAATGCCAGTGATACCCATTACTGGTGCCTGAATGTTGTTCAGAGGGACTGACCGGTAGCAGCATGAGCTGTATGGATGATTTCTGTGCATGTGTGTGTCAAGTTTGTGAAAGATTAGATGGGTTGTTAGTTAACATGAGGTTTTCTGACTTTTTCCATTGGTGAAGGGTAGTATATTTAGAATTCTTTATATGGAAATGAATCCATGTTCTATTTACAGCCATCCAGTAAAGATTCACATTATGAAGAGAAAATTTGGTTCTGAGTAGCCAGAAAGATTTAATTAAAAACATGATATAAAATTAATGCAGCCTATCTTCAGTTTCCTTGCAATCTGCATAGCTATAAACAAGGGGCTCTGACTGATTGTGCCAGTGGATCCAGGGAATTAGTGTGCTCTGTGTGTTTTCCAAATATTGACTGATTTGGTTTGGATTATGTGTCCATCTAGTCTCAGGAGAGCTGTTCCCATGCCTGAGAGCTGTAAGACTGGAATTTTATTTCATTTTTTTCTCTACAACTTGCAGTGCCCTTTGGGCCCAAACACACACTCATATTCATAGCATTGCAGGGTTTTTTTCAGTTGGCTCTAAGCACAGCAGTAAATGGAAACATCTCTAACTATTTTCAGGGGAAGTACGATCTGTTGGAATGCATCTTGTTTTGGAGGGCTGGCAGTGGCCCTTCCCCAGAGTAGCAGAGAGGTGGTGGTGTCACAGTGCACTTTTCTTGCTCTTGGTATGTCAAAGTACTGATGTGACTCTGGTTTTATTTGCTCTGGTTTGGGACCAGGTCTTCACTTGCTCCTCAGTGTTTTCATCTCCACGGCACCTGAGTGAGAAACATTTTAACTTGGTTTTTAATGTACCAAAAGGGCTGCTTGCAACCCTTTATGATTAGAAGCACTGCGTATTAGACTTACTGCAGGCCTGCAATTCAAGGATTTTTTCATTCAAGCTTTTTTGTTTTCTTTTTCTTTTCTGGTAGTGCTGACTAACCCCACATTTACAACTTCCAAATACTATTTGCAAGGCTGCTTTTTTTTTCTTTTTTTTTTTTTTCCTTTCTAAAAGCTTTTACTGCTTTGTTAACTTTTAAGATCTGCATGTCATTCTGTTTGACAACTCTTTAGTCTCTGCATGTCACTAAGTACCATTTGAATAGTAAATGATGGTTCCAAATGTAAGAGCTTCAAATTAATGAATAGTGTGAAGCAGCAGAATGAATTCTAATATGAATGAAAACATACCTTGTACTGTCAGGGAGTGATTAAAGGAGTAGCCTAAATTATGACCAAACATGAAAGGAAGTGGAATAATTCGTTAGCGGTCCGTTCGCTCTGCAAAAATGTAACTTAGCTTAATGAATGAGTAATACCGTGGGTACACCACCTTCAGCAGTGTCACCTCGTTGATAAGCATGGATTACTCACACTCGGCCTTGTTTTAGGTGGCATTTAAAGCTGGTTGAGTACACACTGACAGTGTGAAACTGCTTTTCACCCCCACCCCCGCTGCCCAGAGCTGAGCTGTCAGTCAGGTTCCGTGGTAAATGCCAGCATTTCAGGAGAGGTTTCATCTCAGGTTTGCTGTCACCAGAACCTGCTCTTCTGAAAACCTGCCCTGAGTGTGTGTCCTGAGCACCTCTGAAAAGTGGGGGGGTTTGAGGTGTCTTGAGTGCACCTGATTCTGGTTATAGGTGCACAGTGTGCATTCAGCAGCTATCCTGTTAGACACATTGATACAAGTCTGTGTAGCAAGCTGAATATGTTTTAGCTAGCAATTAGAAGAATCCATCATGTTTGGCCTTGTTTCTGGTTTTTATGTGATAGAGCTGTTCTTCTACAACTTTGTAATCTCCTCACCTCACATTTGCATTACAGCTATAATAAATCCTTTCAAATTGATTTACTGTCTTCATTTGAAACAAATGGAAGCATATTTTAATGTTTATGAGCATGCTTTGTTGAAGCAGACAATTGGCAGCAAGAAATTGAAGTTTTGGGCTTGAGTTGGAGGAGTCTGGCAGACAATATGCACTGTAAGCTGCAGTCAAGGTAAATATTCATAGCAAAATCTAAATGGATTATTTGCTGCTCTCCCATTACATCAGTAAAGATTTAATCAGCTTCAGGTGAGATTTTATCCGTTGTAGTTTTATAATAGTGGTTTAAATTATCAGGCAGGGCTGAAAATAATATTTTTTAAAACCTTTGATACTATAAGATATTTCAGCCTTCCAGGCACAACATTTAATTATACCAGCCAGACTTTGCCTCAGCTTTAAATGAACAATTGTGGCTGCGTAAACCAGTTCAGTTTAAAGAAGAGCAATTCACACAACTGCTCCAAACTGGAAGAGTACCTTCCATGAAAAAACCTTTTAGCCTCCATGGACTGCAGTTTAGTCTGTGAGTGAACACCATTTATGTGAGGGACAGAGAGGGCAACAAAGATGGTGAAGAGCCTTGAGGGGAAGCCTGATGATATGTGGCTGAGGGCACTTGGTGTATTCTGCTGGAGAAGAGGAGACAGAGGGGAGAGCTCACTGCAGGTCCAACTGCCTCAGCAGGGGCAGAGGAGGGGCAGGCACTGATCTCTGCTCGGTGGGGACCAGGGACAGACCCAGGGAATGGCCTGGAGCTGTGTCAGGGCAGGGTTAGGTTGGATCTCAGGAAAAGGTTCTTTGGCCAGAGGGTGGTCGGGCACTGCCCAGGCTCCCCAGGGCAGTGGGCACAGCCACAAGGCTGCCAGAGCTCCAGGAGCCTCTGCATGATCCTCTCAGGCACAGAGTGTGACCCTTAGGGCTGTTCTGTGCAAGACCAGGAGCTGGACTCGATGATCCTTGTGGGTCCTTTCCAGCTCAGCACATGCTGTGATTCTGTGGAGTGGTGGCTACGAGATGCATCCAGGGCTGAGGGGGTGTGAGAGAACAGCTCTGCTCCTCTGCCAAGTGCCATTTAGGACCAGAGCCTTTTGGTGACCTTTGGCAAATCACATAAGCTGTCTGCACCTTGTCTTCTGTGCAAAGAGAAAATGCCTTCTCCGCAGTAGCATTTTGAGACCTAATTAAGATTTTCCAAGCGTTTCCAGAACCTCAGATGAAAGGCATGCACAGAAAGCATTATAATTAACAGGAGCTTATCAGCTGAGCTTCACAGAAGTAATTCTTATAAATGTAAAACTAAATGCTTTATAAGAAGCTTTTCGCTGCATTTCATCCCTAAAAGGCATCATTTGTGTATATATGATATTTTATGATTAGTAAAAGGGAATGTTTATTTTCTTGTACTGGGATATTCTTCTGAGTGCTCTCATGCCTTATTGTGTTAGGGATCTTGAGATTTGGAGAGTGTGCATTGCTGTAGGATATGTCCACATAAGGAGAAAAATTGATTAGACTGTGTCTGCAGATACTTTCCCATTTCTCCTATAAACATAGGTTTGTTTTCAAGTTACTTTTTGTTTTTCAAAGAAAAAAAAAAGTGCACTTGAAAATTAATTGACTGTACTACTTCTTCCTGTGGATTTTCTTTTCCTGTGTTTGGCATATTCAAGTATTGCCACTACCTGAAGGACAGGTTGGACTGCTGATGACTTTTAAGGACATTTTGCTTATTGCATCTATGGGGTAAACATAGGAGTGACTGGACCTACATTAGAATCAGGAGGGCTGCATGACCTGTGTTGGAAGAAGTTGTGGCTGGCTTGTGTTTTACCAAGAGCCTGTTGCCAGTACTTGGTAGTTACTTGAAAAAACCCAAAGGCAAGTAACAGAAGTGGTGGGTACAGTGCCACTAGGCCATGGTGCACACTAATGGGTACTGTACTGAATGTTCATGGGAGAGACAGTGAGCACATAGTTATACATGTCTTACTTTAATAACACCACGGGGCCCAGCTTCTGCTCTAGACAAGCATAGATTTTTAGAGATTTGGCTCAATGCTTGATGACGGTGATTAAGATAATTTATTTTCTGGAATTGAAACTGTAAAAGTACTGCTTTCAAAATGAGTCTGATCTGCAAGTGTTTTCAGGGTATGGGTAATAGAATCGTGTTGAATGATCTGGGTGGTCTGCTGGGTGGGGCTGGTTTGTATTTATCTATAAAATCTGTCACCAGGCGTTCTTTAACAGTAGTCTGCTGTCTGGTAGGAAATGTAAGTCAAGCAGAATCAATATTATCATTCTTTTTGGCTTGTCTCTGCTTTTAATGATAACTGGAAAATGGTATGTGTGGTGGGGCACTGAAACCATTTGTCACAGTGCTTTTATTGTAGTGTTCAGCTGCAGTGTAGCATTCATTGAGCGCTCTCGTAGCATGTCATTTCCGTTTGCAATGCAGCACAAGGGAATTCTTATTTCATTTCCTAGAAGATTTTGGCAAAATTAGAAGGCAAGTAACTTATCTTTGTCATAGTTTGGCTGGATGTTTTCTTTTTTCTTTTCTTTTTTTTTTTTTTTCCCCTTGGATCAGCAAAATGGAAAACAACTGCAGAGACAGCACTGGATAATTTGGTTTCTAGGTTAGGTGGTGTTATGAAGCAACAGGCAGTGATGATCTTTTGTCATATCATGATGTTGTGATGATGCAGACACAGGTATTTATTTACAGTAGACAGTGATTCATCATAGTATTTATCATGTATTTATCTGTCTTGAATTTAGCACTTCGCTTGCAGATTTTAGGCAAAGCTTAGCCTGTCTTAATGCAGGAATTGTGCCTTGTTAGAGCACTAGTGGCTCGTTTAAAAACCTCTAGAAGAATAGTGTGACAGAGTGGCATGTGCTAACAGGTCATTTCATAGGTTTGCAGTCAGGGGTAACTGTGTGCCAGGATGGCAAATACGATGGATAATGACTGTCCTGTGTTCCCAAGGGTCAGCCTCAGCCAGAGCAGACTGGCACTGGATCAGCAGGTGGAGTTCCTTGGCAGGAGAGGAGAAGGTCCTGCGGTGCGTGGGTTGTGGTTGTGTGCATGGGTGGCAGTACCTGACTCTGGGGATGCAAACAGTAATTCATTTCCCTCTTTTCTTTCCTCTGTGCTCTGTACAAGTCATTCTGGCATGATGGTCTTGTTATGCCCTGCAGTGCCAGGCTGAGACCATTCACTCCTTAGGAGAAGGACTTGGTTTCTCACAGGGAGAACAGCCCAGCCAGAGTTCCTGCTCTGGATATGTTGTGTCTGTCCATGGTGTGAGTGCAGCATCTGGAGTTGTGTTTGAAGTGTCTCATCACTGGGGTAAACCAACAAAGAAACCTTTACTCATTTAAGAATAAATTTATATAATCAATGGTTCTGTACGTTACTTTGTGCTACTCAGACTTGTTTGGATAAGAAAAATTCTTTTAAGCTGAGTTTCTGGTGGGTTTTGATAGTTATGATTCAACTCTCCCTAAATTTAAATTGTATTGATTATGTTTTTGCCAGTTAATATTGTAAGACATTTATTTATTTGTTTTACTGGCTAATGTAATTGAAGGAGTACAAGCCCAAGGGTGAAAGTAGTCATCACAGTAAAAATTGATTTACTTACCCTTCAACAGGATAGGTACTTTGTATCTTAATGATGCCAAACTGATAGAGCTAAGATAAATCAATCTTCCACTGCAGGTTAGGCCTCACTCAGTGGAAAGAACTGTAAGGTTTGAGAAATAAAAGCAGCAAAGGAATATTGAACTTCTTTCAATAAATTCTTTAACTTCTGTGAAACCTTTTTTTTCCTAATTCTTGTTGTCACACTCTTTTTGCATCCTTCAGAATATCTGAGGTATCTTAAAGGTTACATGTCTGTTTCAAGCACTTTTGGACCAGCATTAATATACTGTAGTTGAAACGCAGCAGAAAAGAAAACTCCCAGTGAAATACAGAAGATTGTTACCTTGGCAGTGGTTAACGTTATTTTCAAGGTCTTCTTTATGCATTCAGTCAAACAGGACCTGTCAGCACATCCTTCATGAGCAGTTCCACGGTGTGAAGTTGCACTCTTGGTTGCTTTTGTTTTTCTTATTTGTAGGTCTCATTTATTTTTTAACTGGAGAACATTTATGACAGTGGCAGAGAGTGAAATTATCTTTCACACAATAGCATGCAGTAAAAGCACAAGACATTGGAAAATACTGCTGTAAAATCATAAAAATGAGCCAGCAGTCAGATAGTTTGAAGCTGTAATGAAGGGACTGCTATTGTTTTATTTGAAATGCATCAGATTTTAAGTCCGTGATACCTTCCTACATTAACAGCCCATCTGATTACAGGAGAAGTGTTGAATTGCAATCTCGTGGTGGTGACATAAAGTCAAAGAGGTTTTTATGGATGGGTGGAAGACTGCTGATTGCAGGGAGAAATGGGTGATAGGGATGGATGGCACGGAGCTGCTGGCAGGGAACGGGGTGGATTGCAAATTGATGAAAAGCAAAGTTTCATCGACTCAGAGGCTGCCTGGATGCATTACTGTTAAATTATGGTGAGCATAGTTGGGGCATGTGTGAGGCATTTTCCTTTTTAAACATAAATGAAATAAACCATGTACCAGCTGAGTTGGATTAATCAATTGCAAACCATTTGTTTATTCCGTTTTGTTTCGTAGAACTACAAATAAGATGGGTACACATACACAAATAAAGACAAAACTAGCCTAATACACAGTGAATCATATAAAGCACCATTCTAATGTGCAATTGGGAGACTGACATGTCAGATAATAGCTTGTATTTTCTTTTTCATTGGTTATGCACTTAACAGATTTTGACTTTTTGGCAGAGGAATTGTTGGCTTTCTTTCCCACAGACCTGTGCCCATTACAGTATAGAAAAGTTAAGAATTGGAAATACCAAAGGATTTAAGAGGCTTTTTTCTGTAAATTCTTACTCTTCTGTATTGAATAAAAAGAGCTACAAAGCTTTGCAGAGACTATCAGAAATCCTGTAAAATGCAATGAAATATTGTTTTTCTTTTTTTTAAACTTAACCTATACATTTAAATGACTTGTAGACTGCGCTGGATTGGAAGGGACTCTTCAGGATCATCTCATTCCAACCCCTTTGCTGTGGACAGGGACACGTTCCACTAGACCAGGTTGCTCAGGGCTGCATCCAGCCTGACCTGGAACACTTCCAAGGATGGGGCATCCACAGATCAGATGCTCTGAGCCAAGAAGTTCTATCTGTAAAGTGTCAAGATTTCTATTTTTGCCTTTAAATTTTGTTACCTTTTCAATAAAGATGTTGTGTTATAGAGACTAGGGGGGGGGGGGGGGGGGAAAGGAGCTTCAGTTTATAGCAGTTGAATTTTGGAAATGATGAACCAAGAAGTTGCTAGACAATTTTCTGGATCCTTTAACAGTCAGACTGTATTTTACATCACAGTTTACATTACAGATAATGTTAAATAGCATATGGTAACATTCTTTGGATGAAATCCTAGATCTTCCTAAGTTAGTGACAGAATTTGCATTGATTTCAAAATCATGCTCATTGTCTGATTCGTAACGAAAATTTGTGGAAAAATGGTATTCTTGGAAGAAATTGTAGCCTGCAGAAGCTGGGAATGCAGTGTGTTACTGGAGTCCTATGGAGTCCAGGGGAAAGTGAACAAGTGTTGTAAACTATCTTCTGCTGAGCAGGTTAGTGTGGCTGGTGAAAACTCACAGAACAGTTCTAAAAAACTGGTTGTAATTGCACAGCTCAGCTGTGGTTTTACAGCTCTCATGACACATCCTTTGTAAACAGTGACAAAGAAAAAGTCATTGGCTTCTTTCTGGGTTCTTAATTTATGGTAGATACCAGAGATCTGAGAGAGATTTGGGTCGGCTTTAAGAAAGAAAAGCGATGCAGCTTGGTTTGTGATCCTGCCGAAGCACAGAATAACTGTGTTGTAAATTACCCTGCCCGTTTTCCCCCCGAGCTCATTCCTCCCAGCTTCGTAATGAGCTCCGGGAGGGCCCAGATGAAATCACTTGCATTCCACCTGCCTGCACTGGAGCAGGGGCTGGGCTATATTTAATATGTGGGAGTAAGTGATCAGGATCCCCATGAATAGTCCCTCTGTTCAGCAATGATTGCAGGGAATTCTAAGAATGTCTGAAGAGAAGCATCTTTCTTTTGGAAAGAATTTACCCGTGGCTTTAGGAGATTTAGGTTGCAAGAAAATTATAAAGTGCCTGTGCAGACTATTGCCTGGATTTTTTGTAAGTAAAGCAAACCCCAGAATTGTGTCAGGCTGTTTCAAGTGGAGGATTTCTTTCAGGCAAATGATAGCAAATTTACTTTGAAAAGTATAAAAGTATGCCTTGCTATTTTTCCATGACAAGCCTCATTGGAGAGAGTACAGTCACAGGCTTATATATATATATGCAAGATGGAAAGATCAGGGCCTTTCTGTATAGGACTGCAACTTTATATGATTTCCAAGTGGTCCTCCTAGAAGTCTGAAGCTAAATTGTTATATATAAGGCTTTGTTATGAGAACACACTGATCCAACAACATCGTTTCAATACAGGATGCTTTGGACTGATCCTGTTGGGGTTTTTCAGTGACAGAAAGAAGAACTGGAGAGTCTACTTTAAAAAAAGAAGTGTTGCATAATCTTCTCTATAAAATTTCATGGAAAATAATTGTAAATGGGAATGATCCATGAAGTTTTTTTGTGGCTTTTTATTGGAAACCATTACAAAATGAAACAGGGTTAGCATGAAGTTTGAGTGAGATTTAATTTATACACTGAAATTGATTAAAATTGATTAGGTGATGAATGGAAATTTGTCATTTTCATAGTGAATTCAGAATGAAGGTCTTTGCCAAAACTGTCTTAATAAATTAAATGCAAATTTCAGTTCTTTACATCATATGGTCCAACCATTTGGAGGAAGTATGTTTGTCTCTCTGCAGTTTTGCATATTTCCCTTAAAAAAATCACTTCTTTGTTTCTTTAGTATTATCTATTACATCTCTAACTACATCAAACTGAAAATGTCATCGTAGTTTATTTTTTATTGTTTATACTGGAAAGGTTCAACTTGATGCTCTTAAGAATGTAACTTCTTTATTCCAGTATTAAATGTCTGTATATGGTTTTTATTCAGTTCTAAACAGGATCATTTGACCATAGTGAGATCATGAATATTTGTGTGTGTTCATGAGATTTTCTTTGAACAAAATGTTTCCAGTGCTGAAACCATTGCTGTTCAAAAGATGTGAAAATATTCAGAGCTCATTTGTCATGACTAAGCTCCAACAGGAATGCTTCTGAAAATGGGAAACATGGCAGGAAGTTCAGTGAGGTCCCCGAGTTGTGTGTTGTTACAGATGCGTGTTGTACTAACAGAGTTAAAATGAAAGTAGAAATAGGACAGCAATATGTGCCTGTATGTGCACAAGGGTGAGTTCTCCTGGCTCTGTCCCATCAGCTGGGCCAGCAGCAAACTTCAGGTTGACTTGAATAAATCGCCATCACAGTGGTTTTAAAGGATGAAAAGAGACACTTGCAGCTCTCCAAAATCCTTTACTGTTCTTCAAGCAAGCTGTAACTTCATAAATTATTTCACAACCATACTGAGGCCACCTTTTTCTGTTTTCATGTTAGATCCTTAGGAACACCAAGTGAAAGTTTTGGGAATCATCACTTGGTATTTCTGCTGAATTTTTTTTCTTTGCAGTCCTTCACAGGATTGTGCTACTCAGAGCACCCAGCTATCAGCAAGTATAAATAAATTTCTGTTTTCTATTTCTGTTCTGTTTTCACTGGTTGCAGCCTGGCTATGGTTAAGCACTTAATTTCTGTTCCATGTGTATATTTTCTATCTTTGTGCCCAAAATTTGGGTCCATTTGCAAGAAATCCCCACCTGTTTTGCTTCTTTACCACATTTCTCTGCCTGGCACTCTGGGAAGGATATCCCTTGAACCTTGTTGTACTTGGGAAGCATGGAAAAGGTCTGAGGACCTCACTAGGCACCCTCTGCCTGGGGAGAAAGGAGTTCACAATCCTGTTTAAATCCCCCAGTGTTGGCTGATTGTTTTGGCACAATGACTTCAGTGTTCCTGCTATGCAGTGGCAGGTTTTTATCAGTCCTCAGTCACTGGGGAAGAAATCAATGATGCCCTGGAATATTCTAACTTGAGTGGAGAAAACAATACAAAAGGTTGAGTGCTGCAGGAAAGAGCAGTGATGTGTAACTGTCATTTAAAGACATAATGAGTTTTCTTGAGCTCTTAAGGCCACAGAACAAACTTGTTGCTGGATACTCTGAGTAGGCATAGAGATTTGACACTTGAGTCTTTGTGAAGAGGAATGGGAGGGATTTTGATGCCAAAAGTGTATACAAGAAGAACATCACCAGAATCTAAGGATATTCCATGGTTAGAGCAATCCCCCCTTAGAGCAGATTGCTGTGTTCAGGTGAGAAGGCTGCATGCAGGTGAATACCCTGGGGCTGCAGCTCAATCAGTGTGACTGGAGACCAAGCTAAAAGCAGAACTTTGCAGGAAGAGCCATCTCTCCATACTCTTTAAAAGTAATTTCCTTTACCCCAGTTGTAGAGCCTGTGCAGTAGTTCATTGGCATCGGTGCAAGTATCCCTGTGGACAAATGTGAATCCTGGATTTCCCACTGGGGATATAATGATGGACATGTCATTGGTTGCAGTACATGGGGATGCCAGAGCTAACAGAAAGATGCCTGGGTCAAAAGAGAAGCAGCAAGTCCAAAGTCCAACAAATGAGAGTTGTCTGTTTTCCATATATTACTCTAAATGGAGTTAATACATTACTGTTTGCTGATTCTTTTAAGAAAAAATCAGAATCTCATCAGGTACAGAATCTCAAAATCTGGAATACTCATTTCCCTCCATCAATTCAGACATGATTTTTACTGCTCTTTTTACGACCCTCTGTTGAAGTCTGTATTCCTTACAGTTATAAAGCAGCTCGAAGTCACAGCCTTTGCATCCCTTAAAGGATTAATCCCCAGTTCCAACACCTTGTAAGATGTCAACTGCTTGTTAGCATGATGCAATTAAAATGAGGCAGTGCTGAACAAAAAGATGAACATGCTGGCCTGCATGAAGTAGAAATGTGAGGATACAAGGCCATGTTGTATTGCCCTGAGTATAAAGCTTTCTTAGCAGTTCCCTTTCCCAACTCAGTTTGCTGTTTCTCCTTATTCAACTGTAGTTTGCTATTCCCTCAGCTGTACTCATGTATCTGTCAATCCAAACTTGAAACCTTATCAATGAACTCATATAGAAAATAAGAAAAAAAAAAGGAAGAGGTTTTGTTGGTTTTTTTCCCCTGCTAAAATAAAATAAAGACATTGCAAAATGTCTTTGCCACTGGGAAATTGTAAGGGTTAGCAGTCTCCCTAAAATAAGTGGCAGTGTTCCTTGTGTAATTCCTGTGTTCCTTGTATAATTCCTGTGTTCCTTGTATGATTTGTGTATATTCTCTGAAGGGCCTAATGCACATTTGGATTGCCTACTTTGATGGACAAACTCCCCACTTTCCCTACTTGCTTGCTGCAGGGTGTTCAGGAATGTCTCTAAGAACACATCTTGTACTAGGTGCCAAAATGAGGATGATTTGATCCATGTGATTGGGCCAGAAGTATTTTGTGATCATAAAATCTATCAAGACAACTCTTCTTCAAGAGAAGATGACATCACTGATGCTCCCTTTCCCTCTTTCCTGTATCTCCATCCAGCAGTGTTGTTGTGAATGTTGGCCTTTTTATTAATCTGCCAAATGATCTAGCAATTCTTGTATTATGGCAGAAAAAGTGACTGCCCTGCCTGGAATTCTAGTGCAGCACTTCCAGACTTAAATGTTTTGCTTCAGTAAGAATAAAATACTTCAACTTTCAGCGTACCGTACAGCTGGCTGGCTACACTGGGGACCAGGGAGATTTTGTGTTGTTGGCTTTGGCAGTTGTTAGGTCTAAGTATTACCCATTATTTTTTATTGTGTTCTCTTACAGCAAATTGAATGTTTGAGCTTTTCGAAACAAATAGCAAGTGTTTGCTATTCCCTCCCTTTTGGGTTCCTTTTCCTGGTCGTACACTTGGTGCCATTCACATTTGAATAGGTTGCTAGCTGTGTGTCAACCCCTTTGTTGTCGTGGTCTCTTTATTGACAAGTCTTCAGGATCAAGGTGCACTGAGCGTGGAGAGGCAAAGGCTCTGCAGTGGGAAAGCAGGACATGGAAGTGGCAGCTGTGCATTTGCTCTTCACACTGTTTTTTCTTGGCTCTGTCACTCAACTGCTACACTGGTAGCAGTGAGGAACAGGGTCTGGCAGTGGTACTTTTCTTTCCTGTGTTGAGCTAGTGCCATTTGTGTCTTTGACATGATGCTGATTTGGAAAGAATAGCATGCAAAAGTGTTTTAAATAACACAGGGCTTAACCAACCCTACTGTAATGTAATTTACATCTAGCTGCACATTACTATTAAGTAGCAAATAATTAGCATGTATGTCAATAGTCTGAAAGGCCCAAGAAGAGTTCTGTGATTTCCACTGTGTCTGGAAATTACTTAGCTGAATCCTGGTGTGCATGGCATAATCAGCAGGCTTCAGTATGGTGATTTATAAATTGCACAATGTGACTTAAAGCTCAGCTTCCCAAAAATAAGAGGAATGGATTGCTTGATGTACAGCAGGCCAGCTGTGTGATTGTAGACTCATTTATATAATTCCAAACCGAAACCTACCCTGTCTGTTATTGTTGATAAAATTAATCATATACTTTAATGTATTCTCCTGTAGGTGTGCACAGAATTCCCATTTGACAGTGCATTTGATAGCTGGTTTAAGTAGCCCCGGACTGCAATTAGCACCCTGTGATATTGCCGGGCCTCAGTGCCACCTCTGGGGAATTGTTAGCAAATATTACCAACTGGGTGCCTATTTGTTTATTTTTATAAGTTAAGAAGCAAGATCTGTCAGAGCAGATGATGCCTTTCATCAGGCTGACTGCAGAGTCCAGCCATTAAGCTTTTGGACACAGGCTCTTCTCCAGGTCTCTGAAAAATAGCTCTGATAATGTGGATTGATCATTTCTGTATTGCCTCCTCTAAAACGACTTGTGGCATTGAGCTGGAGATTCCAGCCCTTCCCTTGAAAAAGGGTGACCAGAGATTACTTGTAAAGTTGGGGGAGGGGAAATAGGAATTAAAGGTTATATAAAATTTTTATGTTGTCACAGGAGCCTTACTGGGATCTCCAGTGAACAAGGCTAGAAGCAAATTCATTTTTGTGCCTTAGTTTCATATAAGCATGAACTTGCTTCTCTCAGAGGATGTTCACAGAAGAATTAGATGTCAAAATCTGTCCTAGAACAGTTGTTAGGTCCCTGACAAATGAAGCTGTTCTTACACTTGACAGGCACACCGAATGTTGTTTAATACAGGAACCCATTTTGTGCAGGACCAGGATTTGTTTTTTTCCTGTTTACAGAAAGTTTCAAGTAAAATTTATAGTTCCATCTGGAGTTATTATAGTTGTCCAGCTTTGTTTTGAATCTGGAAGTAGAGTCTGTGTTGAAGTACATTTATAGACTTCCTTATGGCAATAGGGCGATATCACTTGTCTCTGCAGATCTTTTTCTGTATCATTAAGTATTCATTAGCCCTTATCTCAAAGTATTACTTATTCCTTTCCAGAGATCAACAGGCTTCTGATAATTAATTCCTTTATTTTTAAGAGAACTCAGAAAACAGTACAAAATGTTTGTCTGTGCTCTTGTGAAAAACTTTGAGCTGGGAGAGTGGCAGTGAACCCTCAGTGTGGGTGCTCACTCAGGTCGAGTTTGTGCTTGGCTGACAGGGAGCTGGTGGGGATTTAACCTGCGTTAGGCATGGGCAGTGTTTGCTTATCTAAGCACAGGGAAAAGAGTGACAGGTTGTTTCAGCTCCTTCTGCTGCCCTGGTATGCCTGTCGTGCTCATAGCAAACTCAGCTCTAGTGGATTGCCTGTCATGACTTAACATGGAGATAGGGGTTTATGCCTTCATTTTCAAAATTGCTATTTTAATTAGTCCACTTAAAGCTTTTGGGTTTTTTTTTCCTCTTATCTCATAGCTCCATCTACTGTTGGTGCACTTGGTTATGTTAATCTCCCTCTTCATCTTCAGTTTTCTCTTAAACTCACACACAGCAAAGAGCTGTTTTCCCCTTTCGTGCACTCTTGCTTTCAGTGCGTTCTTTGTCCTCCTTGGTCTCCTCCAAATTTCTCTGCTCCTTTTCTCTTGCCCCTCATTTACTTTAAGTGCTGTGAGCACACCATAATGCTTCTCTGGCTGACAATTTTATTAGTTACTCAGATGTCTTTGGGCCACAGCCTGAAGACTGCTGCACGAGGGGATTGCATCTCAGATGTTTAACATCTGTTGGAAAAAGCTGCTTATCTGTGCACACATCTAGTTGTTTCCCCTAATTCTTGTTATGTTACGTTGCTGTTGCTGTAACAAATTGGCCTTGATAAATGCAGTCTTACTTCATTTCACCAATTTGAAATGACTTCACAGTTTTTAGCCTGTTCCTTTGATGCTGTCACTGGCCTGTTTGCTTCTCCTTCTCTTGGCTTCTTCTACATCAAACATCAACTGCCCTTTTGTACTTCCAGGGCTCTTCACCATGATTCCCAGTGGCTGTCACCCTTGTTCTGCTTCTCTCTCAGTAATAAGAAACATACTCTCACCCCGATAAGTCCAGGACACAGCCCTTCATTGTTCATTTTCCCCATTCTGAACTCAAGACCTTTATATCCTTTTTGCAGCCTCCTTCAGTGAAAGATGCCACCATAACATCTGACGAGCTGCCTCATTATAGTTCTTCAGTTTCTCCTAGAAAGTCTCTTTTCTGTACACAAACCACTGCTTTGAGGCTCTCGTGCAGGAAGTATTCCCTCACTATTTCCAAGGTGCCACATACCCCTCCAGTTTAGCTGTCCAGAGTACCTCTGGCAGCATTTCCCATGAGCTGTTTGGGACACAGAATAACTTTGGCTCTGTTTTGCTACCATGCCACACAGAATAGCATGTGGCCTGTGGCTGCAGCTCTGTGGAAATACAGATGATATACCGTGCCCTTGCTAAATGTCTTAGGTGCAATAGGGTGAAACCTGGCCAGGTGGCAGGCAGGATGCTGAGAAACTTTAGGAATGGATGTGCAGGAGGAGGATCATTGTGCTCATATTTTGTAATGTTCATTCTCTACTCCTGTAATAGCAGTCCCATGCTACTGGGGCTTGTCTGTTCCTCATTCTAAGTTAAGCCTTCCCAAGTTTATGTTGCTCGTCTAAGGAAGACATGAAACACAATTAAAATCAGCTAGCATTTATTCTGTGAAGATATAAAAGTGGCAGCACTGCTCAGCTGCTCCTTTGTGATGATTTAATAATCACTCAGGATGCTTTATGAATGTTAAAAGCAGTCCTGGCGTGGTGCAATGGGGAATGGCATGCTTCATCCAGAGCTCTCAGTGCTTGGCCCAGAGCTTCCAACACCACCAGCCACCACTGATCTTTTTCTATAGCAAACCGTTTCCCATGAAGGATTTAACAGCAGCATAACCAAATCCTGAAGTGCTTGTCTGGACACTGTCCTTTTTTGGACTGTGGGAGGGGTGTTTTTACAGTAGTGAGATCTAGCAGATAACACCCGGTTTTATTCTGTTTTATTCCTTCACAGAAGGAAGAGTTTCCCAGCACATCAGTCTAATTAGACCACTGTTTACCCATCCTGTCCAGAACTCCTTTGTAAGTTGTTCACTCCTAAACTAGAAATCACAGTTAAGTAGCATTTGCAGTTCTGGTACTAATGGAGTCTCCCTCTCTCAATCCATCAGTTCAAACTTTTGGTCCACTGCTGTCTGACTCTCAATCAAGTGTGTGTGTGTGTGTGTGTGTGTACGTGTGTGTGTATGTATATATAGGTTTATGACTTGGCTTCACAGATATTATCCTGTAATTAGTATGATGATGAGGAGTATTGGAAAACATAAGTTACTTTGGCATGTAATTTCTAAGTCTTACGTGTTTCACAGCAGTATGAGCTTATAATGTTTTAAAATGTCCTCCTACCACCATCTTTTTGTGAAAACGTCAGGCTGTGAACCTCAGCAGCAGCCAGTTTTATTCTTAAGAGCAAAGGAAAACACACACACACTTTTTGTGTCCTGTGATGTATCATGTCCAGTACAGAGACACAAACAGCTGGAAGTGTCACTGAAATCTTCGTTATCTGATCCAATAACTTAAGATAGTGAAGACCCAAAGGAGACACCTTGAGAGGGCAGCTTGGGGAGCAGTGGGGAGCAGCTGTAGCACGTGGGGCACAGGTTGTTGCACTGGGAAACTGGTGTCTGGCACATGCTGACATAGCTGTCAGTACTGTTATTTCCACAATTAGAGCCTCCAGAATTTGTGAGGGAACAGTCACAGGTCATGACATGCAGATGACCAGCTTGTGAAGAGGAACTTCATGAAGTAGCAAGGAGAAACACATGTCTGTACAGCAGGGCTGCCCAGTCAGCTGTCAGGATTCCAGATACACTCCCAAAGTGCAGCCATAACACAGCTTTTGGACTTGCCTAGCTCTTGTTTGGTTTGTGCTAACCTCAGTAATTGTCATAAAACTAGGCCAACAAACATCTCAACCCAGTGTTCCATCTACTTCTTGTTCTTGCTAAATGGGAGACTTCATGATTGAATTTTGAGCTCCTGTTGCCATGGACGAGTGTCACACGACACTGGGTGAGCCTGCCGAGTGCAAAGCCTTCAGACTAATAAATATTGGAATCAGTGACCCACATTTAGAAATACTTTCTTTCATCATCCAGAAAATGCAATTTTTCAAGCCCAGTGGAAAGTAACTGTTCCTCTAGACAATTCCTTGTGGTTTGGATGTCTTGCTCCTTACTGCATCTCTCTGTGTTGTCGGAACCCATTGCTATGGTCTTTAATCTATTAAATTCTCGTGGAGAAATTAGGATGTTAAATCCTCCTGCAGAAATTAGGTTGAGGTTCAGTGATAAATTGTGGAACAATGGCTACAACTGGCCAGTCTGCTTAAATGCTGTCATCTGCTGCACCAGTGTCACCAGTTGTCACCCAAGTGAATCTCATAGTGGCCAATTGAGAATATTTTGATCTTTTTCTCTGCAATCTGTGTTATCAAATGAAGTCTACACATAGCCAGCAATGAGAGAGAAGAGAGTAATACCTTGTACAGGCATTACCTAGCATTGACGTTTTCACCCATAAAACAGGTCAAACAACTCGTATTCTCTCGTCTCACATTCTCAGCTCCATGTTCTCCACGGAGATACCAGAGTATTGCTGTGTCCTGGCTTTCCCCTTTGCCATGGCATGTGATTCAAGGGTCACTGTTAATGCCTACACCAAATCTGTTTGTTACTATTAAAAAAACATAGATCAGAACAGTTGAAAAATGTCAGCATTTTCCTGGAAATACAGCTGGTGCTGGGCAGAGCTTACTAATGCAAATGTGAGAAATTGTGGGTGGATGTTGTATTCCCAAAGGCTGAAATAGTTGACAATAGCATGGCAACTGCCAAACAGCAACACAAGTCATTTTTGGCATTCATATGGGGCCAAGGAGAATACATGCTGTTCAGAAATCAAGTGGATAATGAAGTATTTGGCTATGGCAGAACAATATTATCCAGGCTGTCCTGGAGTTCAAAAAGCATTTGTATTGTTCTAGAGCTGCAGTGGTGGTTTGGTGCATAGGGGTGCATGTGTGTGTGTGTACCCTAAGAGGAAATGAGTCTCCAATTATTTAAGCTTCACAATGCCAAAAGTGATTAGGTTACCTTTGGACCTGGTTTTAAAGTGCTCTTTAAGAAGTATAAACAAGCATTAATTTAAAACCAAACCACACTTTAGCATTGGAGTCCAGTGCTAAACCTGTAACAAGATTTTGTGATCCATGAAGGCTCCTATTCATCAACTGCCTCTGCTTTCTGTAATTAAACCTTATGATGTCGTTGCTGGCTTTGAATATTTCATGTGTGGCTTGGAAGCTTGTTTGAACCTCTCTTGAAGTCAAATAGGTTTCTCACAGCAATCCTGAAAGTAAAAACCTGCACGAGGTCCTTGAAATAACAGGTATTAGAGAGGCTTTCTTTTATTTTAATTCATTACATAAGATTGCACGGTGGATGAGATCTTTTTAGCACAGCAGCTTGCTGGAAATACTGGGAATGAGAGCTCATATTCAATAAGTAATTTTTTTTAAATACAGAGTTCATTTAAAGCATTTCAAATGTTGTTGTGTCTGGTGTTTCTTGTATAATAAAATGACACAGTGACTTTACAGCAATTAATGAACTCCTTGTTTTGATACACCCTGGTGCTCCAGCATGAGTTGCCTGGCAGTGTCAGGCTGTTGGTACAGCCAGAGCTTTTTGCCTTGCAAGGATACATATGTCACCTTTGTCAGATGTTGCTTCTTTTGGTCCTCAATCTGTTTCATAAATGCTTGGAAGTTCAGTTGTCCTTTGTGAATTTTTTTTCTTTCCTTTTTCTCCCTGCTGCTTCTGTTTGTTAGAGTTAATTGTTGTAAGACCAGAATGAGACATCTTATTGTGGAGAGGATGAGTAACAAAAGCAACCAGGTCATTTGTTTGTTACAAAAACTTGAGTCCTCCCTTTGTGAAATTTAACATCAGTTGCTACAAAAAAAAAAAATTACTTGCCCTTTCATTCTGTGCTTCAAGTATGTCATACCTTGATGTTCTCTGCTACAGGCAGTGTTTTGTATTCTGTTTGCTGAGGTGGTGAAGTCTGACTGTTTCATAAAAGCCTCTTTGGGAGAAAGAGCCAAGCAATTTCTCCTTCATGCTAGCAGCAGGGTTATTAAGGCTTCATAACTTCTTACTCTCAGAGGTAGGAGCCAGAGAAAAGGAAGGTGGGCCAGACTTTCAGAATTAGGGAAAAAAGCCCCACCAGCAGCAATTTACTGCTCTGACTCTAATCTGATTTACTGAGTCATTCTTCTGGTTGAAAGGTTTTGTATTCTCATGTTGCATTGAGATTCCATAGTTTTGAGGCCATCATAAAAATGAAGGGAGTCCTGGAAGAAAATATACAGATGGGCATAGGCAGCAATCCTACTGCTGTCTCTCCTTGGACACCCATGGGTTCCAAGGGTGGAATTTTAGTCAGTTAGCAGATTAGATTATGTCTCTGTTAGCTTGGTTTCTGTTATTTAGAACTTGTTCTTACGAATCTACTAAGTTGATTATACAGGGAAAAACTCACCAAGAAAACCATTTAACACAAAAATACTGCTTATGGCTCAGAGTTCCTGAGAAGCAAACTGCAGAAGAATATTCTGATAAAAGTGTGCATATATGCTTGGTTTGGTCAGGCACAGTGCCCTGGGTATAACCTTATGGCCACCACTGGTGGTAGAATCTTTGACTGGGCCTTGTATGATCACTGTGTTATTGGATGGATACCCCTTTAAGAAATAAAATTCAGTATTTGTTGCTCCTCTTCTCTTTGAGGCAAAAATCCAAACTGCAGAGGTGATACTACATTGTTAGCAAGTGTAAGGCACAGCATACACCAAACTACAAGGAGCTCCCAGTGGGAGCAAAAACCGTGCCTGTCTAGCATTTGCTTTCCTCTCTTGCTGTATTAGACAAGCTCTGGAATCCTGTTGACTCTATCCCTGTAATCAGCAGTGAGCACAAAGACAGGGGAGCGTATTTGGTTCCTTCACAGTGAGAAAAAGGGGAGAGCCTGCTGTGCCACAGGCTTGTAAAGCTGGCATCCTTCAGGCTGCAGGATTTGATGATTTCACTCCTTTTTCCCCAGAACTTCAGTAATAAGGAGTCACCATGCAGCTGCCTCGTTACTTCTGCTTGTTAGCTGGAGAAGGGTCACAGTCAGAGTGTGTGGCTTTGAACACGTCAGTTAGTGGCTGAAGGTCCCTGGCCAACATCTTTTCATCAGATGTGGACCTCCTATCCTCCTTTCCCTCCTAAAAACACCAGGTATGCAAAGGGGCTGACACTTAGGAAGCATGCAGAGAGCCTGCTGATGATTAAGTCAGGCTTGTCCAGAGAGCAATGCACAGTCTGTGCCCTCCCTTTCAGTGACAGAGGGAAGGACTGGGTTTTCTCAGTTTGGTCTCCTATGCAAAGCTGCTGTTCAGGGATAGATTTGTATCCCCTTATGAACTGATGTGGACTTCTGTATACAGACACTGCGGGTCTCTAGTGTTTCACTTAGCAGCTTACTCATTAACAAGTGAACTCATAAATTCCACATAGGTGGTATCAGTAAGTCATCCACCAGGTTCAGCCAGTTCTGCACTGTGCACATCCAAATGCTGTCAAGATAAAACGAGCAATCAAACAAAAAAAATCCAGACTCAGAGCATACCTGGATGTTCTTCAGCATCAGCAGTGCTGCTCCAGCTAGTGACATTGTGCTAAGGCATTTCTGGTTTACCATATGACCATACAGAGAGCCCTAGGACTTGACTTTACTGTGTTTGAAAGTGGACAGTTACCCAATAAAAGAAGCTTTCTGCCCAGAACAGAAATAAACTGATCAGGGAATGACCTCTAAGAGTTAAAGTGGGGAAGATCAGATCTGAGGAATTAAGGATTGGGTTTTTTGGTGGTTTTTTTTTTTTTTTTTTTTTTTTTTTTTTATTTTTTTTTTTTCCTGGAAATGTCTTAAGTACTTTCAGCTGTGGAGGGTAATGCCTTTTAAGACTTGAAAATGAACAAGTACCAATGACTATATACTATTTTTATTTCCCCCCCCCTCCTTGTTTTCTTTTGCCTCTATGTGTTTGTTTTATTTCTTGCATCTCAGAAAAATTATCACAACAATTTTTTAAATTATCCCTGGAAATTCGTAACAATGCCTGAATTACATTCAAGAAAGCAAGTTTTAGTGCAGTGTGACACTTGCAGCTATGCAACTCTCAAATTTCCTTTTTCCAGATTACTTTCTTCATTTTGGTCTGTGAGAACTCTGATTCCTCACATATCCGTATAACATGTGCTTTTGTATGTACCCAGGCAGTCTGTTTTCCCTGTAGAACCAATTTGTGTACTTGGCTCCTTGCCAAGGAAACAGCTTTTCTGACATTTAGTTTATCTCTAAATCTCAGTCTGTCAGTTTAACTCAGCACAAAACTCCCTTGCAGAGGACCTGTTTGCTGGGTAAAACATCTCTGTGAGTAACTGCCTTGACCCCGTGCTGGGGACATCAGTCACAGGGGGTGACTGTGTTGGTATGGAGCAGGAGAAAGAAAATCCCAGCATGACCCATCTGGTTGCACTACACTTAAAATAGACATTCCCCAAATGACCCCCAAAAGTAAATTTTAATAAATACCTTTAGAAAAAATCTCTTTGCTTTGCCCTTCTTGTAAGGGGATAATGCTGTGCAGAGATGCAGAGGATTTTTAGGAGCCTGCTCTCCTAGCTTTAATCATCTTCTAAAATTCCATACAGGCACATCATTTGGGGTTTTTTTTCAAGTCTACGTCTTATTCTAGAAGTAGGTAATCTTTGAATCTGTATATCTTAGCCTCAGCTGAAAAAATAGTTCACTTTCTGTATGTTCTGATCGTCAGGACTGAAAGCTCTATTTCAGAGTGGCTGCAGGAATTGTAGCTCTTCAGCTGTGCTCGCTGGTAAAAATGTACAGCCAAAAAAAAGAGATATAAGATCTTTTGCTGGACTACTTTAGAGTTGATCTGGGATGACAGAACCTATTTCAGGCCAACAGTTATTCTAAGGTTTCCATGGAGATTAATGATGTCAGAGGAGCAACATCTGAGTGCAGTTTGCTAGAAAACAAGGCTATAATGTTATAGTGGGGAAGTGAAGTCTTTGCATTTTTGTAAACTCATAGAATAGTGCAGCACGTTTTCTCAATGGATTGCAGTTTGATTTGTGCTGAGCATGAGCTGAAGTAATGCTTTTGCAGTGTGGTGCTTCTCCTGCAGTTTACCTCAGTGCTGTAAGTGATGATTTCAGTACTGTCTCATACACTGTCTCTTTTAGCTTCTATTGCTGTTCTCCTCACCTGCATATTTTATGCATTCTTGGATTACTTTATTAAACTCTCTGGCATCTTCTGTCTGCACTGCATTGCCTTGTCTTAAGGGTGATGCCCAGGTTTCCCTGTGAGTATATTTGCAATGCATGAGCATCAAAATTAGAGTAAGTTACAGCTCTGCTGAGTTTTCTGAAACCTAGGAACTGCTACAAAGGATAGTAGGCAGAAGACAGGGGAGATGTGGCAAAGTGGGAAAATACAAAACATTAACGAGGCATAATTTAAAGCTAAAATTTGACCCTTAGGAATTTGAAAACTGTTACCAGAACTTGCAGTTTTATAAAGATTAAAATATCACTCCACTGCAGAGAGATGACTGGCCAAAGAGCTGAACGTGTCAGAATCAGTAGTGAAGGCATTGCATTTTTGCATGAGGCTTTTGGAATGGGAGGGACTGGGAGACCTGAAAATCCCTTGATACCACTGGAATTCTGTAACGTTTTAGCCATTCCTGAATGGGAAGCAGGCTCTGCCAGCGGTGCTGGTTCCCCCTTACTGCCTAGTGTTTGTTTCAGTTCCATAACTGCAGTTTTGCTATTCATTATTTAAGGAGTTCTTTTAAAACAGTTTGCCAAAATAGAAGTCAGGAAGCAGTACTTAAATCTGGCCAATTTTTCAGGTTTGAGCAGAAAATGGGGGGTGGGGGGGGGAACTTATTCAAAATAAGAAAAATGGGGGGACGCAAAGTCTTGAGATTTCATGCCTCTGTTGAATTCTGTTTTATTACTAAACTACTTGTTGCCTCTATAGAAGCAACTGCCTGTAAAAAGGTGCTCATGCATTAGTGCACATGTATTGAAGAACAGTCAGAATCACAGTAATGATGGTAGACAATGTCAAGTCTCTGGTTTCCCTGTTTTTGCCAGATTATTAAGCAGAAAACAGCCTTTTCTGGAGCATCTCCTGTGATTCAGTCAGCATTCTTGGCTCTTGTTTCTTAGCTATAATTGTAACAGAAACATCTTTTGTGTAGGGGGAAGCACTAGGCTATGTAAACTTGCTTTTATGACTTGCACAAGTTAATCAAAATGTACTCCTATTTTAGAAAACTTATTTTTTTAGAAAGCAAAGCACCTCTGAGCTCAAATCCTTTTATGTCTGAGTTCAACAGAGAAGGACTCATTTTTTTCCCCGGGGCCAGTTTCTGAATTCCTGAAATGCAAAGCTTTCGCAGCAAGAGAATGGCCTGCTCTCGTGCAAACCGTCTGACAGCTCCTCCTGAAAACCAGGACAAGTTAATACATTCCACATGTTCTCTGCCCCAGTTTTTTCAAATTGATTATTTTGAAAAGCTAAGTGAGGCTGTCTTTATTTTGCAGGAAATGTTTGGTGCCATTAGGCAGCAATGCTGTTGAAAAGAACAAAGCTGGAACAGCTTTTGATAATGTCCTCAGAGAAATGGCCAATTGCTGTACAAGTGATACAAACAGGACTGTTTGTTCTCACTGGGTGCTGAGCACTTGAAAATTCACACACTCCATCATGAGCCTGGAAAGGAGTGAAATTCTTTTGAGGGCTGGAATATTGAGCCATTTTGAAATGCTGTCCCTGTATCTGTAATACAGATGTATGACAGGGCTTGACCATTACCTGGAGGGTGGCAGCTTTTTTGTATTACTTGATTTCAAAAAAAGTGAAGGTTTGTTATGGGATTATGTCCTATGAGGCAATACAGCCTTTTTGCAGGTCTGGGCACAGCAGGTTAGCAAGTTTCATACTTGGGTAGCAGGAGTTATCTCAGCGTGGGAAGTGAAGCCTGGGTGAAACAGCCACAGGCTGCAATCTTGTTCTTGCTATTTTCTGTGAGAGATTAAGGTTGATTGAAATGTTCCGTAATCCATAGCAGCGTTGAAGCACCTTTGTGTTTGTTAAATGGACAGAGGAAGTTCAGAGCAGAGGAGTGTTGTGGAGAAATAATATTGTTCCATATGTTTTTAAGCACATTCCTTCAGGAGAATAATTTCTCACGTCTACTGAGTCATGCAGATGGTTGCATAATTGATTTATGGTTTATATGCAAGTGTCCTTTCGTCCATCTAAATTTCTCCTTCAAACAATGCCTTTTGACTCAGTTCTTTTACTGTCTGGCCATGTTTGGCAATGTTTTGGTATGCTGAGTTTACTTGACCAAATGCAAAGTTTACTTAGCCAAATATAAAGTAAGGGTCTGACAAATACAGAGATAGGAATCACTAAGCTTGCAGCAGAGCATAGCATCTTTTTTAATATTACTGGGATTTTTTTATATTTGACTGTAAAAAAGAACAGCCAGATGTCTGTTTCTACCTCCTTATCTTGTCATGACCTGTCACCTCTTTTCTTTGCCCATCATGCCTGTGGCTTTGGAAAGGGAAGAGCCTTTTATATGTACAGACCTCCACTAGTGAGAGGCTCCAAACCTTTTGGAAACGACTGCTCTTGGACAGAAGAGAGAGATCCCTACGCCCAGATCATATTTAGGAAATCCCTCAATGCTTCGTGTTGTTGTTTTTCAAAACTGATTTCCCTTTCCTCCAAAACTGCTGTTGGAAAGGCAGATACACAAAGCACAAAGTAAAAAAGGAACATCAGACCATCTGCCTTAAACTGTAGCTGTGTCAGAATTTGGTTGGCAGGAATAAGGAGAGGCTCTGCCTGGGTAGGAATGAAAGCTGGGACTTCTAGTGTTGGGTGCCTCACATGGCCAGTGTGCAGGATCAGCCTTACAATTTCAGGTTTTCACTTCACTGGCATAAATGTGCCCTTCCAGTCCGGCCTTTGCACATGGAAGGGGATGTTTGGAAGTGCACACTCTGCAAATAGCTGCATGGCTCACTACTTGTTTACCCTCAGCGTGAACGTCTGTGAGCTGAGTTTTGCAGGTGCAGCCAACACGCAAACATTTTTCCCACGCTCTTCAGCCATCACATCATTTTCTAACGGGGCCCTTTAAGTTGATATCTGATACTCTTAAGAGGTTTTTTTTTTTTTTAATCGGCTTTGTTAATTTTCTGCAACAGTTTTCACTTTCAGGATCAAGTAATTCACTTATCCAAGATTCTTGTATTATTTAAAGACTAAAAAGTGGCCAGTTCTTTACATGCTCCTAAAAAAGGAGTGTTTTTAATTCAGTGTTGTTTGATTTGTGTTTTGATTTAGCAACATATAACACCCTGACTGTCCGTATGTTCCTCGGTTTATAAAAACTAGTGTTTTGCTTCTGCATGGGAAAATCCTCTTCAGTTAGTAAAAAAAGTTACCTACTGTAATTTGTTCCATATGAAAAGCCTTGAAGGTGCTCTAAATTGTGCAGAGAGAAAGGTCTCTGGCTCTTACAGTCTGTACTCAGTAAGGTGGGCAAAGTGTTACTGAGTCAGTGATGTCCATTCAGCGTAGAAAATCACCCAGTTTGTTTCTTGTATACTTGGTTTTACACACAAATTCTCCAAAGATTTTGAATTAGTGAGCAATGAGCATGTTACAGCTTCTCCCTCTCCTCCTTTCTCCTCATAGTGCTAATATTGAGGTAGGAAAATATTAACTCTCTGTTTCTGCTGCAGAACTGCAGCATAACCCTGGGATGGCACAGGACCTACAAACTGAGGATTGAACCAGGGTTTGAACTGAGCCTCGGAAGGCATTGCCTCCCTGCCAGATAAACAAGTTTTCAATGGCTCACAAACAGTCAAGGACAAACAAGGGGGCCAGAAATTGGAATAAATTTTGAAGTCAGAACTTAAAGGACATTAAGCTACTTGGAGAAAGGAGACAAGGGATGAAGAAAGTACGATAATAAAGAAAAAGAAGAAATGAGAAGGGTATGAGATTTTGGAAAGGAAGCAAAGTGGCTTGGATAACAGCAGAGGGACTCACCAGTTCAGCAGAATGGAGTCTGAAAAGCTGGGGGATGGATGTCTGAACACAGGAGAGAACAAGCAGAAAGGATGTTTGGGAGAGTGAAGGTGCAGTAAGGGCACCAGGGGCTTATACATACAAAGCTTGGAATAGGGCAGGACAGCTGCCTTACCTAGTGATGTTTGATAGAAATGATTGAAAATTAGTTTCCACCAAGTTGGAATTGTGATTTATAATGAAAGAGTCCCAGCAGTTAAGCCAAAAAATTTGTCTGTGCCTCTGTTACTGTTGCTCTAGAGAATTGTTTCCTTCATCCCTGGGACTGCGAGGGGTGGCTGCAAATGTCAGAAGGATCAGCAGAAGATCAAGGGGAAAAACACCCCTCTCTGGCTTCAACTTTGCTATTTCTGTTTGAGCCCTGACAACATGGCTCTGTGTCCAAAGCTCGTCTGTTTTCTTTTCAGCTACTCTCATTCAGTTACTGGGCAATGCATATTTGTAAACTTACCTCACCTAAAGTGCTGTTCTAGTTTTATCAATGAACCTCATGCAGAAAATTTGAAAGCTTAAAAACTGGTAGAAATACATAGTTTGTATATGCAATGTGTGGGGTTTTTTATTTGTTTAAAATACATGTGTAGACTTCTCTTTTTTTGAAGTCTATGGGAAACAGTGAAGAAAACAACAGGGCCACGTGAGGGAATTCCACATTTGTTTTTGGCATTTAAGTTCCATGATGATGAGGATCCTGTTGACACAGAACATTTCTTTCTTTTTTTTTCCAACTTGCAAATGTTATGAAAGCATTAGAAGTTAGTTTCTTCTTGTCAAGATTCCAAAATAGATGTTTGAGTAGTAGATTAGATGCAATATTTGTGTAACTTTGAAAAGAGCTTTTGGGCTGGTGCTTCATTAGCAGAATATGGAGCTGTAGCATCTCTTTACAGAGAGAGTAACCAGGCATTGGAATGGGCTGCCCAGAGAGGAGTTGGACTCACCATCCCTGGAGGTTTTTAAGATGAAACTGGACGTGGCACTGAGTGCCATGATCTAGTGATTAGAATGGTGTTGGATCAAGGGTTGGACTTGATTATCTCAGAGCTCTTTTCCAACCCAATTGATTCCATGATTCTAAAGAGTGTTATTTCTCAAATGCATATAGAAAATTGATCAGCCTGTGGAGAGATAATGTCCCACAGTGATTGAGGAGCCACGTGCAAATCATTAGTAGTGTAAAACTAGAGGAAAGTACTGTTGTGACTTGTTCTTATCCATGTAAAATATGGTTCTTTGTACCTAAGGTTTTATTCTTGACTTAGGATGATTTTACCTTGAAAGGAGGTGATCTAAAAGTGGAGAACTGGAGATTGGGAAGATAAAACATCAAGTACAGGAAAGGTAGTTGTATTTCAAAATAAAACCCTCACCTGCACTGTCTGAAAATCTGGGGAGATAACATTTACCACTTGTAGGAAATTACTTCACAATACTGCTTCTCAAAGAAAATTGACTGAGGAAATGCTTCAGCCTCGTGCTTCTTTTAAAGGAAATTATCAATGCAGCCAATAAGTTGAGGTCCAGGAGCAGCTCTTCATACACAGTGGTGATCACTTGCTTCCAGCTCTGCCTGCAGGCTGCTTGCTGCTGCAATGTGAATTGTCCCTGTGAACGAGGTTGCCATGAACAAGCAGTACTCGGTACCTGATAATTCTGAATTACCAGGTTTGGGGTTGGTGTTCCTTAATAGGTAAATAGAGAAGCTTGTGGTGTTTCCAAGGGCTGTCACAGCATCCATAGAGCTGGTGTGATTTTGCTGAAGCAGTTCTCCTGAGTTCAGCTTTGCCTGCCCTGGTACTTCTGCTGGTCACAGTCACAATGATAGTTGGATAAACCCATGATTAATGCTGATTTTCCCACAGGAGAATTGAAGTGAGAGTTGGATTCATTGCTTCTTTTGATCCAACTTTTGCAGTCCACTTAAGTGGGAGAGAGTGATTAAACTCTTTGTGAGGAAATTACATATTTAACTGTAAGATTGCAGATGTAGCTATTCTCAGAAATCTAGCTGCCCATCCATGTGCAGCTAAAAATGACTTGTCTTGCCTCAGACAGAGGAATGACAAGACATGCAGGATAACTAGCCAGTCAGGCCAGGCTGTCCTGCCCCTTAAAGGTTATACTGCTGGAATTCTTTTAAATACTCTTCTGCCCAGAGTTCATGTAAATTAGCTAATTACCAGCCTCTGCTCAGGCTTCCATGAGTGCTGAATAGTGCAACAGAATGATTTAATTTCCCTAACATAGTCTCTTGGCACTTTTGCATGCAGAATATGTTGCTCTAAAGCATCCCTTGATACCGGATCCTTGGCAGCGTTCCAGAAGGAGTTCAAGTTAAAAACCATTCAGCGTAATTCAAGGGTTGGTAAACCTAGATTTGCCACCTTCCCTGCTTCATATAATTTTACTGTCTGTAACGTGGGCTTCCCTCTTCTCTTGCAGAAGATGATCTTACGTAAGTGTTTAAACTGTGAATCAGGGATTACAGCTGGCACTGGTTATGCAAATGATATTCTCTGGGGAGAGTAATTAAACTGAGGTGAAGTGATCGTATGAATCTTAATATTTGCAAATTCAGTACACTCTAAAAAGGACTGCAGAGCTCTCAGTTACATTAGTAAATGAGTGTGGTTTTCTTGCACTGTAATTTTCAGCTTTGCCTTGTGCTTACTCCCAAATGCTTGCTGCTGTCAGAGGCAGGAGTAGTGTACTTTCATCTCCCATTGAAATTCTGGTGACAGAGTTTGTATGTTGGGTACGGCAACATTTTGACTGGCTGAGTGTAAATTATTTAAATCACAAAAACTTTTGGTCTGTGGCCAGATTTAAACTAACAGGAAGAGGAATTTGGTCGAGGTTCTGTTTCTCCTCAGTAGTTGGGTCCAAATCCTGGAAACACTTCTCAGTATGTGTTAACTCATTAATTTTACTGCAAATATCAAATAAATCTAAATATAGGCATAAGCACTGGCAAGTATTAGCCAGCTAGTTCTATTAATTGAGACATGCTGATGTCATTGAAGATTCCTTTACCGGTAGCTGCATTCTTTAGCTGTCTAGATACCATTAAAAAAACAAAACATGTTTTAATCCTCGGGCAGGAGGAGTAGTGTCTACATGTTATTTATATAAGCCTTGGCAATCAGGAGGAAGTTGTAGATCAACTAATTATGTGTTGTTGATTGCCTGGCTCTCATCTTACTACAGTGTTTCCATGACCAGAGATATCACAAATTTGAACTGAGAAAATTGATTTCATTTTCATTCTGTTTCGTAGCTAAACAGCAATGTTTTCTCCCTACAAAACAGTAGACATAGAGCAAAAGTATGCACTTCAAGTTCTGAAGAGCAGCGTATTCTGTGTGTTCCTTTGCTTAGAAGAGATTCCTTTTGCTCCTTTTAAGACTCCACTTTCGTTTATTCAACAGCACCAATCTCATAAATAAATCTCATAATAAATCTCACCAACATAAATAGAATACCGTGCTCCCCAAGGCACAGAACAGTTGCTCAGCCTTGTCCAGATATGTATTGTACTGTGGGTAAGAACCAGTGGCATTTTCAGGTGTCTCCTGCAGATCCATGAGCAAATCTCCTGTGGGAATGTTCTCTTCCATCAGCCTTCTTTTGTAGGCAGACCTGATGAATTGCATTGGAAAGGTAAAAACACCTCTCCTTCCATGAGTGGTATGGAAGCCTGCTTGTCTCCCAGCAAAGGTCTGGGCTTTGTCTGGGGCTCCAAAGGGTCATTCCTTTTTGGATGCTGAAAAAACACCTGGTAAAATGCCAACAGTCTACAACAAAAGCAAAGATATGAAAATTCATTTCTGAATCCACTACCTTACCCTGAGTACTTAAAAACATTATGCTCCTGTGTTCATCTGCTTTCTACAAGATGCTTCCAAGTTTCCATGTACTTTATTATTTATTTTTCTTAGCTGTAACATAAATTTTTCCATTAAGTGACACAACCAGGCAATGAGGTAGCTGAAGCTGCCTGTCCTAAACACTGTGTGAACATGTTGTCAGCTGTCTCTCTCGTTAATCATCTTTTCCATTAGATCATTTCATCAGTTGAATAACGTTTAGACAGATTAAAGTCTCCAAAAATGATCAATGGAAAGTTGATCATTGCCTAACCATGGCTTTTAGATCTTGAGAGTTTTCTGCAAAGAGAAAAGGAAAAATCCACGTGCTGTGGTGTCCAGGGGAAGAAATACAGAAATATCGGAAGTGAGGATTATTTGAAGTTGAAAATCCTCTGCAGGATAAAGGACTTGAACGGGTTGGGTTGTCTGCAGAGCTTGTTGCCTTTGGGGCAATGAAGGTGTTTATGTGAAAATTAGACCTGTCTATCAGAATGGAATGGGTTTGGCCCTTCCAGGGCCTGGAGTAAATGACTTCTGTGAGACTCCTCTAGTTCAGGGACTTAATGTTGGGTTTGGGGATTTTGGTTGTTGTTTTGTAATTAGGGCGGGGAGGGTTGGTGGATTTTGGGATTGTTTTTGTTTGTTTGTTTGTTGGGGTTTTTTTGTTTCGTTTATTTTAAATCTGGAAATACGCACAGATCTTTGATGATTTAATTTAACAAAAAATGTTGAAGTTTGTCTGCATTAACATTCAGAGATCTGCAAAACTGCCCGAAATCATGTATTTGCTGATTTAATTTGATTTACTGTTTCAATCATTTATTACAACTAACTTCTACGTCCCTTTGCACAAGACCTGTAATATTTGAATCCTTTAGGAACAATGAAATTTCGCACAAAAATTTAAATATGTTTAACAGAATAATGAGGTACCTCAAAACAGTTGCTGGGAATTGAAAAATGTTTCAGATATGTATTTTTGTGTATATAAATAAACTTAAATATTCCATTAAGACACAGGTTATTTTGAGTGTGGTTGGCAGCACATCAGAAGATAAATGTCCCTGATTGCTTTGGATCTTTTAGTCATTAAATGTTGAATTTAGAACCGCTTGCTCATTTTGTAGAGAGAAATAATTTGAAGTAAAACTACCCAAAAGGCAAGATCTTATCTAGTAGCAAAAGCTGTGCTTGTTAATGTTTCCAAGCATGTGGAGAACAGCAAGAGTTTATGCTGAAAAAAAATTAGATTACAATGAAGCCAGTGTTTATTCTTCAGTAGAGTTCTCCACAAGTCCATCTCTTGCAGCTGACAGTCACTTTGATGTGCCACTTGATGACATCTTCATGTTGAGTTTAATCTGTCCTTTTAAGCCTGCCCAATCCATTTGTTTTGTTTCCCTTATGTTAAGGGATCACAGCAAACAGGAGTGGGAGTCGTTCTGCCTTTAATATGACTGAAACCATATTTTGCAAGAAATGACCATTCTGGTAAAACACTCACAGTAAGAGTATCTAATAAAGGTGATTTAATAGAGGGAATGACAAAGCTAAGCAAAGTTTAAGTCCTCCTATAAATTACAGATTCCTCTGTGGTATTTAGATTGTGAATATTTGGGATGTAGCTCAGGAAAAGGGTTTTGGATCCAAGCATATTCAAAGCATAGAGTAAGAATGAAAAACCTGCAAATTAACTTGAAAATACTGCAGATCTTCCATGATGACATGAAGAATTTTACTTTGGCTCAACTGTTAGCAATGACTATTAAACATTTTGCCAGCTATGATTGAGGAATACCAAAATGAAGTAGAAGCAGGGTGCTTATTTAATCATTAGCTTGTGTGGTAAGGGAGCTCTGTGAGGTATTTCTGTGGGGATAGTTCTCAAAATAGATTGGGATAAATCCTGGGATAACAAGAGCCAATAATATATGCTTTGTACTTGGAATGAGGTTCCAGGAATCCCTAAAATAATTCGGTAGGTATTGTGGCAGCGTGGGACTCTGTAACTCTCAGAAAGTTGACCTTATAAACAAGCCAAAAATCACAGTAAAATTCTCAGGGAACATTTGTGATATTCAGAGGAGTGGACTGTGAGATTCAGGTAGAATCCTAACCCCAAGAAGAAAATGGCAATGACCTTGCTACCTTCTGTAAGACCAGACTTTGAGGGACTGAGCTGTGCTTTGATCTGATTCTAACTTCACGTTAGTTGGACCACATTTCCAAGTGTATTTAAACCTATAAGAAGAAATGATTCACTGAAGTTCACAGAAGGGTGTGAGTTAACTGGGTCTCACAGGTGATTCTGGCCTTTCTTGTTATATCCCACTTCTCCCCAGGGAGTGTATTCCATGGTTTTTAAACCTGTAGATGGAGTAGCTGTGTCCATCCAAATGAGCCAGCTTCTCCCACTTGGGTACATTTAGGTTGTTTAACTGAAAGCACAAATGTAGTCCTTGTGCATTGTCAAATTAGGTGTTCTGCTCAAAGTAGACCTTGGATATATAAAATTAATACCATTGCACATCTGGAGGGTGAGAAATGAAATTATTCTCTTAGGTCATCTCTGTTTTCTGTCATTCATAGACTTTTTCTTGTCTGTGAGAGGGCTCTGTTTTTCTGGGGAGCTATCCAGCCATTTGATGAACAATGCCATGTACAGTCAAGTTTGTTACTGTGCTATACTTTGATTTTCAGATCCTGAAGAGATGTAAAGAGGCGTTTTCCCCTTCTACCTCTTCATATTCCTTTGGCTCTATTCAGGGTTTTTTCAATAAGTAACAGAAGAGTGAAGCACGGATTTTTGTCAACATGTATTGCTATGAGGCAGAAGAATGTTATGTTTGTTACACCAGAGTAGGAAATGAAACAAGTTAGCTTTAATTTTCCTCCCTGCTTTCTGAGAGACAGTATTAAATATGACATTATATACATGAAAAGTACATGTTAGGTGTGTGCAACAAGAGCTCATCACCAGGAAGATGGTGCGAAGGCGAAATGAAGATGTTACTTAAGATCACCTTGCTGATCTTCACAAAAAAACCCAGCAATTCTCAGTGATTCTTAACTAAATGACATTGTCCAGTCCTGAAACATTTTTCTTCTGTAAAATACAAAGAAATCAGATTCTGTGATTTAAAAAGGGGTGGATGTGTAATGTATCAGACTGTAGCCACGTAATTAATTATGTTTAAACACATTTGTTCTGATGATGTCTACAATGCCAAAAAACCTTCCTTAAGCACTCTCAGTTCATTCCCCCTGCATTTCTTGCTGTTTCCTGTTTATTACAGGTAGTTAATATTGGTATTAGCAGTATCTGTACCTGTTGCATATTCTTTATCACTGGTTATGTGCAAGAAAACAGCTCCCATGGTTGTGTGTGGCAGAAATCGATTCTCTGGGTTCTCTGTGTTTTGAGGGAACATTCTGTTGTATTCATCCTACGTGAAACAAGCAATGCCATTTAGTAACTTACAGTGAGGCACAAATTCTGGTTTATTAAGCAGGAGGGGCTGCCCTGGGAGGAAAATCAAAAGTTGGACCAGATCATCTGGTTCTTCATCAGGGTATATATCCACTGGGTTTTCGGTTTCTGGGACATTTTAAAAGCAAGTCTTCTTCTCATAGTTGGGTTCAGCATCAGAATGCTATTTAAAAAAAAAAAATTGACTGTATTCATATTGACAGTATTCATATTGAAACTGTGCAAAGCCCTTTAGAACTGGTATATAATTAAGAATTGAGTTAAATATTCACAGCCAAATGATTCCCCAGGTTAGTGATTCTGGATTCCCTCTCCTTCGGACTAGATCTGTATTATATTTTAATTTTTAAAAATATTTTTCTTTCTTAACCTGCAACCTGTCTTCTGTGAGATTCATTCTGCAGCCGTCTCAAAAGTTTGACTAGCACCTCTTTTTTCCTCCTCCTCCTCCATCAGATGAGTAAAACACAATTCTGCTGATGCTTCTGGTGGCTTGGATTACTCGAGATGTGAAAGCTGCCTCCAAATCCATTATACTGATGAGAAAAGCCTGTTAGTGCTAGAGCTTCAAACTCCTCAAGCAGCCAGGCTCTATGAAACCCTGCACACTACATAGTCAAGGAGTATCCAAAAGGAGTAACTAAAAATGGTGTGTTTGAATTCATTGATTTGTTTCTGATCTTCAATATTTCAGAGGCAGTGAAGTCACATTTCTGAGTTTTATTTGTAACCCTGTCAAAGTCTCAAGGTGCATCAGGGCAGGTTCAGGTTTGTGCCATCCAAGAAGTTCTTGAAATGGGTCACTTGACCCCAGCTAGAGGGTTGTTTGCACTGAGGCATTGCTTGCAAATGCTTGTGGGGGTTCTCTTGGGTCCTTCCTAAGCAGTGGGGGGTGTAAGTGAGCACAGGCCAGAGTTGGGGGAGGGGGGGAAGCACATACGTTTCCTTGTTGAATTTGCTTCAGTTTCTTGAGTTTCAGTTTCAACTTAATCCTTAAACAATGGATTTATTGAAGAAAACCTTCAATTTTAAAGGCTACAGTCCAAACCTGGGGTTTGGATTTCACCCATGCTTTGCTGGCGTAATCTTAGCTTGTGGTGTGCCTGCCTGGAGAGGCTCATAGCTGAAAGACAGAAATCTATTAGAGAGCTGTATTTTCACTGTCTTGATGTGTTACAGAGGAGCAGGTACTCATTTTCACAAGACATAATCAATATTGGAGCAATGCTGCTTGTACGGAGTAATTTATGGAGGATTCAGTAACTGTAGGCTGTTACTCTGAACAAACACAAATGCTACTGGAGAGTCTTGGAGAATATTACTGCAGTCTAAAATCATCTCTGATTGCTTCAGAGATTGCTTTGTGATATTTTAAGGCTCTCAGCCAACCTGTTTTGAGTGACTGTAAATGTACTGCGAAACAGCATTCACACTAGAGAGTTGCAGCAGAAGGTATGGCTGCCCTACATACCATAATGGGTAGAAATTCCCAAGATCCCTGGGCAAGCACTGAATAAGCTGGAAGCAGCCTAGCTGTAGTACCATGGAACAGTTATGTGTGGCTGAGAAGCAGACTAAATCAGCCAGCATAGTGAGGTTGTTCCAGCACCCCAGAAAGTAGGATACAACACAGCCAGCTCAGAGCTGACTGGCACATCAGCACGTCACTGCACAGCATAACTGTACCTGCTGAAGGCTTGAATGAAACACTCATATTATTGCAATCTGAGCTGGTTTTTATGTATCAGGGATACCTGGTCTTTGACCAGTGTTGCCACTGAGGAACCACCCCATTCCAGCTGGAAACATGACTTAATTCATACCAGATCTTTGCTTGTGAACAGAATGGTGGATTGAAGTGTCACACCCCTCAAGAATTCTCTGTACTCTTCATACAGGAAAAAAGGGATGTCTCCTAATACCCATGTGAAAAAACCCCCGAAAACAAAAACCAAACCACTAAATCAAAAAAAACCCCAAACCCCCAAACAACCAACAAAACCCATCCCCCCCCCCCTTAATTTTTATAGATTTTTTGGTGTGTTTTCTTGTTTAACATTGACTGAAATTTTAAAAATGTAGCACATACTTTTTAAGAAAATGTTTGTAGACAACATTGAGTAAACTGGTCTTATGCGCTGTCATCTTTAAAGCAGGTCTGTGGGGCCATGCCTGAATTTGGGCTGCAGGGATGGTTGCAGAGTAGGTGGCTTTGCTCTGCAGTGTAGTATTGATGGTGAGACTCCACATTCCTCAGGTTCAGTTTGTGGCACGTGCCCAGCACCACAGTCATAGGGGTTCAGGTAGCATGGCTGGAACTCTTTGTTTGTAACTGTGACTTTCTGTTAGCCTGGGATCTTGTAGCATAGTTTTTATCCTGGTGTATCGGCCTGGTTTATATCCAGGTTTCATAGTTCTGCTCCAAAGTAAAGCCACAGCTAAGAAGGGCAGGTTTGGATAGAAATGACATTATCTTGTGCCTGTCAGCACTCGGTCTGAAAGCCAAAGGAAGTTTGATTCCTCTAATTGCAGCTGAGTTCTGTCCATTACAAAGCATGAACAGAGCAGCGTTTGTTTCCCAGATCTGATAGTTCTGCCACAGAGATGGGTTTGCCTGAGTAACTTATTCTTCTTATCTCATGTGAGAATTTGGATTTCCTACGGAAAGCACATTTTCTCTGCTTATCACATCCAGCACCTGCAGGATCTTGTGTTCAACCTCATTTTCAAGTATTGCTATCCTGAGCTGTGGTTCTCTAACCACAGCTTCAAAAACAAAGAATATATTTTGTCCATATTTGCTCTGCCTACCAGCTCTTCTATCTGTTTCTTTGTGTTCAATTTATTAATAAATCACGGAATTTATAAATAAATAAACAGGCACTTGAAAATGTTTCAACTTGCCAGCTATGGTAGATGTTGGCTGTGAGCCTGCTTTTTTTAACGTCACAGTAAGCAAGTTCCTAAATGGCTTTGCAACCACGTCTTAAAGCAAAGCTTGTGGTATATAGTAAAATTTGAAGACTAAGGAAACTTGCTTGGGAATTGGTAGGTTAGACCAACAGTCCTGACAAAACGGACTGCAGCAAATCAAAGCTGAGAGACAGTCCAAGTCAGCTGTTTTTCAAAATCACAAAGGTCTTTCCCAGTGTTGTGTGTGAGACAGTTTGCTGTCACTGGAAAGTTGGTGCTCTTGTTCCTCTCAGCCACGTGCTGCCAGTCTCTCCTTGGTGCTGGTCACGACTTTACTCCTGTGTGACTGGGGTATAGTGCTCAAAATTAGCACTGTACACATGTGAACGTGGTTAAGCTGGGGTCACTCAGGCCAGCAGGAAAGGGATCATTAAGAAGGAAGCAGAAATAAGGGTTTAGGACCACTTTTTTTCTGTGAGGGAGAGTTGGATCGGCTTGTTTTATCATCTTATTGCTCCAAAGGGGCTCACTTTTTGCTGGCACTCTGACCAAGCAGCTGTGTGGCATTTTCGTGGGTTTTCTGCAGTTGGGTTACTCTGGTTACCCCTGATAAGTGGTTGTCTCCTGCACACGGGGGTAACAATTAACCTGGGGAGGGTGGTGTCTGCTCTGCTTGTTTACAAAGCTGATAGGTATCTGTGCCCTTAATGTGGTTAATCAAGCACTCTCTAGGGTGGGCTCAGTGAGCTCACACTTTCTTACACACAAACCTTTATGCATGTTACTTTGCATACAGCAAGAACAGTGTTACTGATTAACCCTTAATGAGCTATTGAGATTTTGGAGAAAACAGTAGAAATCCAACTTTGGAAGGGAAAGCTGTAACTCTAAAATCTGTTCTTTCTGTTTTCATGCCAGCCACTCCTGTTTCAGGAGAAGCAGTAGCC
Organism: Scytalopus superciliaris; assembly: GCA_013400415.1. Classification (NCBI taxonomy): domain Eukaryota; kingdom Metazoa; phylum Chordata; class Aves; order Passeriformes; family Rhinocryptidae; genus Scytalopus; species Scytalopus superciliaris. The sequence continues at coordinate 2,836,111 of VXBX01008695.1, read as the reverse complement.
TCTCTATTCCCTGTGCTGCCTTTATCTCCCATCCAAAAAACCTTGCCAACAACCTGGTATCTCAGTAAGCACAGCCTGGTTCCCTGCTTTCAGGAGGCTTCTGCCAGCTGCTTGGCATAAAAAAACTTGCAGACCACTCTTTGTGTTACTTGGGATGGCGTGGGGCTTTCCAGGGAAACACCAGCTGGGCCTGTTCCCTTTTTCCAGTATGTGCTATTTCATTCAGATGCCCAAAGAACACAAGCATGTATGGAGCAGGGAAGGGATTTAGTTCAGCAATTCCGTGATTATGTAAAGCACCCTCTGACATGGATGGGGACTGTACAGGCACAAAGATTGCAGGAGAGTATGCTGACAAAAAGAAAGATTTATTGATCTAAACCCTGTATTAATATTTAGGAATATAAGTAGGTGAAAAGCCCCACAATGTGCAGCCTTCCTGATGCAGACTTTCAGCATGTACAGGTAGTTATTTCACAGAAGATTCATTTTAGACATTGGCACTTTGCTCAGGCTTTCTCCATTGTGCAGTGTAGCTGTTTAGTATTCCAGTGCTCCAAAACCAATAAAATCACCTTCCCTGATGCTGAAAAACCACTTCCTTGCTTTTAATAGAGGGGAATATTCTGACTTGCTCAGGAGACTGGGAACCAGAAGTCCTCAGTGGTGGGTCTGTGCCTTTACTGTACAAATCCTTTTGCCCCTCAGTTATTTTAATGTGGAAAAGCTGCCAATTTACTCTCTTGAAATAACCTTCCCAAAGGATATTCCCAAGCCCTTAGTTGTTTTCCTGCAGAGTGTGGTCAGTTGCTTCTTTTTTCAATTCCTTTGACTGGCAGTGCACTTTATGGTCCGATCACAGAGAACAAGAGTTAATTAGAGTCTTGGATGTGGATTAAAAGCATTTTAAACAAAAAATTATCCTCAGGATGTTACGACTTCTCTGGGAACAAATAGGGTACAGGAAGATGGGAAGTGGGACTTTGATACATGATTTGACAATCCAGCTGTGACTGTGCCAGAGTGATGTTTCTGTCACATCGTGTTGTCCATTAATTCTTCTGGCAAGTTTTATTTCCTATGGGAGTCAGCTACAATGAGTGGTGTCCAGGGATAGTGTTTCTTCTCAAGCTTTTTCCATGGTATGCAGCTTTAGTTTCCAATGTGCAACTCACACGTGCTAACAAGAATCAGATGCACCTGTTCCTTGACCATGACCCCCTGCACAGATGCAGATTTATAGACCCCAGAAAGAAAGGGCTGGAGGGTGTGTGCCAGTTGAGCTGGGTAATTTCACTGCCAAAGATATTTTTAGGATAAATTGTGTACTGGCATCTAAGTTTAGAGTGATTGTAATTGTGTTAGAAGTTTTGTTATTCAAAAATAAACAGCTGCTGAGGACTGAGAGCAACCACAAAGCGTCGGGATGCACTGATTCACATGTGGTAACGCTTTTTGTAATGTGCCCATTGGGACTTCTTGACTAAACTCTACTGCAGCTCTTTATCAGTCTCAACAGGACATTTTTGGTTATTTTTCTGCTTCTCTCGTTCACTGGACTGTGAGAGATGCTCTGTCATCATCCTTTTCCTAACCATGCTTGTAGTTTGATTATAAGCTCAAAAATTTCCCTTGCAAAGCAACAGTGTACTGTATTGTACACACATACTGTGGATATGCCTCAGATTTCCCTGGGGTGGTCTCTCAAATCTCAAGACTTAGGAAGATACCTGATATGCATTTATTGTATGTATGCAGAACGTGTGAGCTGCAGAAGTACAGCATGTGCTTACCAAGAAAGGAGCAAAGGGGTTTGCTAGCCAAGGGCAAAGAACACTCTTCTTTAAGCTTTCAGTCAAAAAACAGTCTAGACATTTTTATCACATTAAACAGTCTGAAGCATTTAATAGGTATGTGACAGGGAAAAAAGCAGTCTGAACTAGCTGACCAGTTTTCTTATGGGAAAACCTGCTGGGCTCAAGCTTTTATTCTTCACAGTGGTAACTATTATGCTGGAAATGCTTAATGGTGATACATGAAGCAGAGCTGGTTTTAGACATGTAAAAATGTAACCTTTGCTTTCTAGAGGGTCTGCCGTGCAGTGACACTTCTCTTTATTTTATTCTCTTTATGGGCACTGTACTTCATGACTGTGTGTGCCACTTGTTACTGAGTTGTGGGAGGCCAGAATGGATAGTGGCAGCATTAGTTAAGCACCACTTAAGAACTCTTCAGTGTATCCAGCCAGTGCAAATGGCAAAACATTTTCTGTCTCTGCTAGGGTCCCATTATCAACTTCTATGATTTAACTAGTTGGCATCTGCTGATTTCCATTGCATCTGATGGCTTCCAAACAGACTGCTCTTTCTTTGACCTCCACCCTTTTGTCTAGAATCAGTTCTGTCACCTTTCCAGGTTTTTCCCCATTCATCCCTTGGTCTGTCTGCAGCGTGGGGCAATGCCGAACTCCTTGTCTCTGGGAGCCCTGCCATCCCCACTCCTGAGCTGTCACAGTAAATGACTCCTCTCTGTTACTGCCTGGAATGTTGGCAATGTTCTTACCACTTCTCTCTCTTCTACCCCCCTCTCCCCACTCCAGATACTGGAGTTTTGTTTTGTTGATGTTTCTTAGTGTATATTCCACCCCTTTCCTTCCTTTCCAGCCATATTGCAGAAATTGAGCTTCATACTTGGAATAATCTCTAAAAATAGCCTTGTCTGTGCTATCCTAAATCATTTTGCTATTCCAAACTACCTGCTGTCCTTTTGTAGCATGGTGAAAATGTGGCCATCTTCCCTTTTTGTTTTAGCTGTACTAGTCTGCCCAGGCACTTGTTCTGTTGAAGCCCACGTCCCTGTCAGACACCTGCCTTCTGTGTTTTTTCCTCTTGTTAGTTCCTTCCTCCTCTTCTCACTTCTTGTGCTCTTCTCCACACATCTGTTTCATTTCTTTCTCCCCTTAATGGTTGGCCAGAATCAAGAATGTCCTCATACTCCATCATCACGTGCGTCCTCTCACCTTTCCAGGGAGAGAAGACAAAGCTGCTTATCTTCCTGCCTACATGAGCATGTTCCCTTATGTACCTGCCTCAGTCTGAGGACAAAGGTGCCCTCTGCTCCTACTATGTGTGTCCCAGCAGCAGGTGACAATAAAGAACAGTGATCATGAGGCCTGGACAGGGATCAGCTCCCCCTCTTGTTTCCTGCTGCTCAACACTGGATTGGATCTTAATGTCAGGAATTTAGAGAAGGCGAGTCCCCTGACTCTGATGTCTCCAGTTGGTCCAGAAAAATTGGAATAAATTGAACCTCTCAGCATGCTGTAAATCCTGCTGTTTATTATGAGATGCCAAAGAAGTGTTCCAAACGGGCTGTGTATGCCAGCGTGCCATACCAGCACTCCTGACTGGCACACTGGCTCTCCTTTTTGTCTCCATCCTGGACAAATAGGTTACATACTGACACTTTTATTTTTATCCCTTTTGGAATACTGTGTCAGATCATCCATTTGGAGCAATACAAAAATTGAGATGCCTTTCTTTCAGAAATTTTCATATATATATTATGACTAGTTGAACGAGCCAAAATGCATCCAGAGGCTGCTGGATTGGATTACTCTCCTACCTCCCTCTTTGTAGCTGACATGCCTAGTTTTGCCTCATTTCTTAAACAAGTGATACATTAATACTCAGAATGACATTTTAGGGGCGTTGTTCTCAAGTAATGCAAACAACTGAATACCTCAATAATGACTACATTAGCACTCTGAACTGTTTTATCAGATAAACTTCCTCAGAAGTCTCAGGCAGCCTCCTTTTACCCCACAGAGACAACAGCTGTCACTTCGATAACAACTGCTGTGACAGGAAACATAGCACAATGTCAAGAGAGTTGTTTTAATATTTGATTAGTAGAAATGAATATGCAGATTGCACGGTTTCTCTGAGGCAGGGATTAGTGAAAGAGACTGTGATGCCATGTTTTATGCATTCCCATCTCCTCTCTGTGGTTAACTATGAGCTTGCCAGCTAAAGGATTGGTGATATTCTTTCTCCTTTGTCCCATTACCTGCATTATTTTTCTTTTTTTCCCCTTTTAATTCTATCCATTTCTTTTACAGCTTCTGGGCAGTGACACAACCACCATTTAAAAAGAAATGTGGCAGAAACAAATCGACAAGAAATGCCTACTCTGCCACCTATCTACCATAATGAAGTAATAATAATAACCAGAAGTTGAGAACCAGTTGCTTTTTCTCAGATGTCTCTATGAAATTAAAGATGTACATAGGTGATAGCTCAAACATGGCTGTCCATATTTGTTCTGCTGGAAAGAGGGCCTCTGGATTTCCAAATTACAGCCAGCATTTTATTTTTAGCCTTGCCTAGTTATGATACATTGGGCTTAAAACTGGGGCAGTCTCATCTGCAGCAAAATGCCCAGTTTGTTAAAGAGTTAATACTGAATGTTATTGGTGATTAAAGGTGTACTTAGCGTCACTAAGTGTGTAATTAAGACAGGTCTTAGCCTAGCCTCATTGGAGGGAAGAAGAGGCAAGGAGGAAATGGCAGTGTCCATCCAGGCCCCCAGAGCAGTCTGGCTCACCACTAGCTGTACCCCAGCTCCCTTGACTCCCATCTTCCCCAGAGGGAAGTGTTCTTCCCTGAACCATCAGTGATGAGTGTTGTTTCTGCATACAACAGGCAGAGTGTCTGGGGGTGAGGAGGAGACATAAGTTGAGCTCATACAACAGTGTTTAGCCCAGACAGTTGTCTATTACTTTTCCCCATCCATTAAACATAATTCAGATTCACAGATCTGCTTTTTGCTTGGGAGTGTTGAAGTGCACACTATATGCATGGTTTCTTTTCCTGGGAGATATCAGAGACAGAGTGTTCATTAAGGACAATTAGTATATTCTGTTGCTGCTTTTTTTTTCTGCCATGTGAACCTGAAATCTTGGAAGAAGAGTAAAATGGAACTAGCCAACTAAAAGCTCCAGTGGGAGCAGTTTGGCCCAGCCTCACATCACTAGGGCAGCTCACAGCTGCTCTGCTGCTCTGCTTACTTGAGCTCAGCTCTGTCAGAGAGCTGAGGAAGGAAGAAAGGCTGTACCTAGAAACCTCTCCTACCCAGGGTTTGGATTTACTGCAGCCGCTGGGGCTTGGCTGGTCAGAAGGATGATGGATAATTTCCATTCCGACCAGCTGGTAATGCCCTGCCCGCATTCCCCTACCTTTGAGACTTGATTCAGGACAATTAAAGAGTGATGAAAACAGAAACAGGCTTGTTGGGTGTGAGGAAGGAAGGAATGTACTGATCCAGTGCAGATACTGTGTCTATGGTTCTTGCTTTTCATTCTGTATTAACTTCTCCAGTTTAAAGAAGGGAATGCAAAACCTGCTATCTCTGGGGTGTAAGGTGGGTGCTGAGATGGAATCTGAGCAGCATTATGACTTCTGAAATAGATAGAAAAATTTTCTGACCAGTCCCAGTGGGTTAAATTGCACAGTGACAAGTCTTGCTTAAAAGGTCTCCCCTGCATTTTCGTGGTAACTGTAGTTCATAGGCTTTATCCAGGCTACCAAGAAATGTGTAATTAGTTTAAACTTTCAACAAGTATCTACTTTCAACTCACTGCCAACTGTCAAATAGTGAACACAGCTTTTTGATATGAACACATTTTAGACTGCTGGAACAATTGCCAAAGATCACCTTTGTCTGGAATTTTAAGCCAGCAATGTTGGTCACTCTTGTTTTCTCAGAAATCATCTAGAAACTCAGCAAATTATAATGTCACTTTCCTTATTTTAGATTTTAAAGTAACATCAGTGTTCCTCACAGCTTATTAGTTTTTAAAATATCTGTTTATTTTGAACAAGCTTGTATTAAGCTGTGTCCAAACTTTAATCAAGTTTGGTTTGAGCTAAAGTACCTTGACCATAGGAGGGATTATTTCAAACACACAGGGATTTAGAAGTTATTACAAAAATATGAACCTGACCTTTCATTACAGCTTTTTAATACAAGGTCTGAATCTGTGTCAGTGTTTGGAAACAGACAACTGTGTCCTCAGGATGTGGTTGTGGAGCAACTGATATTTGTAGTTTGTTTTATTTTTGTTAGAGGTACTAGTTTGTGTTCTTTCCAAAACTTTTCCTTGCTCTTAAAAATGAAAGGCTGCTGATATTAATCTAGTTTGGAAGTTTGTTTTCCCTTTTTCATGGTGTTTATAGTTAATAATTTGGTCTTAGAATCCTGTAGTTTTATATCCTTGGATCCCTGAACTCTTGTGTTCATAACAGGAGCGGTGCTCACTTAAGGTTATGTGGTGTTTATCTGTGCTCCCACCTAAGTTCTTCTTAGGATTTTAATTTCAAACATTTATTTATAACATTAAAATACAGGAATCACTTCTGCTTGAGATCTTTTAAAGCACAAAGCTGCAGAATGAAGTGAAAAAGAAGAAACTGGGGTTCTAAATGTCAAAACTGCCCATGATTTTAATTGAAATAATTGGCACAAATACTACATACAGGCATACCTAAAAGGGAGAAACACTCCTCACTGACTTAAAAATGTGTTATCTACCAGCTGAAGATCAAAAACCAGTAGAAATTAAGTATGGTATTAGTTGCCCCAAGAGCATATTGAAGAGACTGGTTTTTTTTAATAAATCTGACAAGTCCCTTTTCTTTATGGTTCATTGCTGTAATGATACAGGGTGTCAGATTTACAAAACTGTAAACAGAGAATTTGGGCTTAAGTAAATCAGAAAATACTTGAGATGTTTTTCAAGTGCCACAAGCTTGTTTATTTGTTTTATTATTACATTTATTATCCATAAGGTAACCTTTGTTTTAGCACTGCCTTCTACTGAAAGCTACAGAGTGAAGTAATTAAACTTAATAAAAGTCACTGCTAGTTAAATCAAGATACATTGTATATATACATCATATGCTATAGCAGTTCAGGAAAGATCTTGACAACTATTAACACAAACCATTGCTTTCATCAAAGTCCAATTTGCTTTCTGTTACTACCTGGGGAAGAGATGGCTGCCAGGGAATGGGATGCTTGCCATTACACTGAAAAATCCTGAACACTTCTAACACTTCTGCTCAGCTAAAGGTAAAACTGCAGCATCTTCTGTGTTGTTAGACAATTTAATTTTTTAGTTGGTTAGTGTTTGTTATTGGAATGAGACAAAATGGAGAAGGTTCTAGAAAAAGGTTCTTCATCATGTGCTCATGTTATGAAATGAAATTCACTTGACAGGTCAGACACACGAAGTTGCTGTTAGATGGAATATGCATAATATGTGTAATTGAAAATAACTTTTTACTTATCCGTTCATTTGATGGGTCAGGTTGCTAAATTCTCTGTACCATTGACAGCATTATGCGTATGCCCCTTTCTGAAATCATCATGGAAGTCAGTGCTTTTCCCCTGGCATCATCCATAGGGAAGATCTGTGCCTTTCCCTTGGCCTTTTGCCTTTGCTGTTACAAAACTGAAAATGAACACCAAATTTTCTATCATGAGAAGGAAAGAACAACAATAAACCTAATGTTACTTATTCAGTAAAGTTTATAGTTTTCGCTGGTTTGTATGGTTTATTAGTTTTTAACATGTAAGTTTTTGGTAACTTCCAAGTATGGTAGGTCTGCATTTTGATTTACTCTTAAAATCATACTTTGCCTATGAATATGTATAGCTTTTCTTACTGCTATAGGAGTCTTCTTGACACTGAGTAAAAATTTACCTTTTTATTGAGCACTTTACTGTTGAAATTGCCAAGCCTCTTTTGTTTTTCCGGGCATTTCAAGTCCCATCTATGTAAAGGCTCATTTTGGTCAGCAAGTGAAACTAAGTCTTGGTTTAGCATGGTGGCACACAAGGACTGATCCCAATCCTATCAAAGCCATGTCATCAGTCCAGATGACTTTGGTGATCAGTTTGGATCAATTCTAAAGGGAAAATATGCTCTAGTGGCATAGGATTAATTTGCTTTCTCCAGACAACAACTATTTGTAATTTAGAATGTTGCGTGGAATTAGACCTGAGTGGAATCTCGTGAGCAGCTTTCTGTAATGGCTTGATTTAAATATATTTCTACCTGTCAGAACAGTGTTACATTGCTGAAAATGTACCAGAATAAGTTTATTTCCATAACCGGCATGTCTCTCTATACACCATTCACTTCTGACCAAGGTGAATGAATGCCTGTCAGAGAGCAGATCCGCGATTGTTGGGTCGGACTCACCCCGGGCTGTGTGTACGGGAAGGGCCGGGCCGAACCTCCCGGGGTGGAGGCGGCGGCGGGTCCCTCGTGGGGCAGCCCCGGAGCAGCTGCCGGGGAGAAGCAGCCCCGGGAACCTTCGCCCCTCAGCTCCTGGAGCCCCTGGGCAGCCTCGGCCGGGCTGTGCCGGAGCCCCCCGGGGCGGCCAGAGGGGCCAGGGCAGAGACAGCCCAAGGCAGGGGCTCCCCACGCGGTCCCGGCTCTGCCACAGCGCTCGGGGCTCCGCGCTCTGCCGCTCCCTCTCCCTGCTCCTCCTCTCTGCCCGCTCCCTCTGCCCCCTCGCTTTGCTCCTGTCCCCGGGGCTGGGCGGCCGAAGCCGCAGGGATTGGGCTCTGGCCGAGTGCTGTGGGTCGGTGTGTGCTGGGCAGCGCTGTGGGGAGTGTTCCGTCTGCATCGTGTGGTGCCCTTTGGGACTTTGGCCAAGATCCCTTATTTCCCCCCTAAATTATCAGTAGAGGTGCCTCTTGGGAGCAAGGGTGTCACTTATTCCCTTGATGCAATCTCGAGGTATTGAAGAACCCTATATATGATATGTATATATATTAAGGTACAACTGGCTGAGCCCATGAGCTTGAGGCTCCGGGGCCAGAGTGTTCCAATGCTCCCCTCAGAAAAAAAAAAAAGATGGGTGGTAAATGCTTAGGGCACATAATGAGATGTTTTGAATGAGTGGGAAGGCTGGGGAGATCTGTCGACATTAACAAACTGCCTCAGGACAAAAAGAAAGACATGTAAGGAAGCTGGGAGGTCTGTCCCAGGAATTGTGTTTGCTGTGGTTGGAGGACCGGTTCACTTGAGCACTGTTGTTGTGCTCAGCACCAGGTCCTCTCGATTCGTAGCCTGGAGCAGAGCTTAGCAGGGGCAGCCTCGCTGAACTTGTGTGAAAAGCTGAAGAAGAGCTTGGTTAAGAACAGGCCACTTCTTGTTCTGGTCTAACCCCTCGGCTGCCCCTGCCTGCCAGTGCATTCCATCAATTAAAAAGGAATGGAAAAGGAGACAAAATGGAAATTGAGAGTGTTACTAGACGATACATGTTCAGGCGCCTGAGCTCTGTTGTCTGTCTCTTGTTGTTCCTGGACCTTGTTTTGGGGAGAACTGTTTTAAGTTGCTTGCATTAGCTGTGGAAATAATGCGTTTAAAAATAACCAGCTGAAAAATTACTGTTTTTAAAAAAGGAGGGGGGGGGGGGGGGAAAAAAAAAAAAATTGGGAC